>ML402728.1:0-75580 GCA_005239525.1 Nicotiana knightiana
AAGCACATAAAATGCGAGGTATATAATGCTTAAAATCACGAATTCTAGCCACACATCACCTCTATCTTCTTCAGATCAACCTGAATACCCTCACTAGACACCACGTGCCCTAAGAAAGCTACTGAACCAAGCCAAAACTCATACTTGGAAAATTTTGCATAAAGTTTCTCCTCCCTCAACCTCTTTAACACAACTCTCAAATGCTAAGCATGCTCTTCCTGGCTACGAGAATAAACCAGGATGTCATCAATGAACACAATGACAAAAGAATCAAGGTAAGGCTGAAACACGATGTTCATCAATTACATGAACGCAGTTGGGGCATTGGTCAGCCCAAATGACATAACCAGGAACTCATAATGACCATATCTGGTCCTGAAAGCAGTCTTCGGAATGTTAGAATCCTGAATCTTCAACTGATGATACCAGATCTCAAGTTAATCTTGGAAAACACACTAGCTTCCTGAAGTTGGTCAAACAAATCATCAATACGGGGAAAGGGATATCGGTTCTTCACTGTAACTCTGTTCAGCTGCCGATAATCAATACACATACACATGGACCCATCCTTCTTCTTCACGAACAACACCGGTGCACCGCTGGGCCGAATGAACCCCTTATCTAGGAGTTCCTGAAGCTACTCCTTCAATTATTTTTGCTCCGCTAGTGCCATACCATAAGGAGGAATAGAAATAGGCTAGGTGCCTGACACCAAGTCAATACCAAAATCAATATCCCTGTCAGGTGGCATACCTGGCAGGTCTGCAGGAAACACGTCCGGAAAGTCACGGACCATAGGAACCGAATCAATAGCGGGAGTCTCACCACTGACATCCCTCACAAAGGCCAGATAAGATAAACACCCTTTCTCAACCATGCGCTGAGCCTTCAGGTAGGAAATCACCCTGCTAGGCATATACTCAGAAGAACTTGTCCACTCAACCCTCGGACACCCTGGCATAGCTAAGGTCACGGTCTTAGCGTGACAATCAAGAACAGCATGACATGGGGATAACCAATCCAAGCCCAATATCACATCAAAATCGACCATGCTGAGCAACAGTAGGTCCACTTGGGTCTCTAGACCCCCAATAGATATCATGCACGACTGATACACACGGTCCACAATAACAGTATCGCCCACCGGAGTCAACACATGAACAGAGGTGACTAGAGACTCACGGGGCATATCTAAAAAATGGGAAAAATATGAAGAAACATAGCAATATGTAGAACCAAGGTCAAACAAAGCCAAAGCATCTCGGCAACAGACTGAGACAATACCTGCGATCACGGCATCTGAGGCCACAGCATCTGGCCTGGCTGGAAATGCATACATGCGAGCCTGACCTCCCCCTACTCGACCTCCCCTTCTAGGGTGGCCTCTGGCTGACTAACTACCACCCCTGGCTGCCTGGGCGGGTGGTGAAGTAACTGGATCTGACGTCGAGGGATGGACCCTCTGCTGAGAAGAACCACCGGGACGACGGGGAAACTGCCTCCACATGTGCCCGAACTCTCCACACTCAAAACAACTCCCTGGAGCTGGAGGCGGGGACTGATAGGAACCCCTGGCACCAGAACGGCCACTGGAAGACTCATGCATATGAGAACTCTGAACTGGGGGTGCTCGAGTTGCACTCTAAGCTGGGAGGGCATCAAATGAAGTACGGCCTGACGGAGAACAACGGGGACCATGCCTCGAAGATGCACCACTATAGGCTGGGCGAGCTGACTGAGGAGGCCTAAATGAACGGCCCTTACCCTGCTGAAACTGCCCTCTGAAGGGAGCACCAGTAGAATTTCCCGATCCACGTGGCCTCTTGGCCTCCCTCTCCTCCCGCTCTTGGCGGCGAACTAACTCAATATCTCGAGCTATGTCAACAACCTGCTCGAATGAAGCACCTGATACTCTCTCCCGAGTCATAAATAGCCGGAGCTAATAAGTAAGACCATCTACAAACCTCCTCACCCTCTCCCTATCAGTATGGACAATCTCAGAAGCATGCCTATCCAACTTGTAAAACCTCATCTCGTACTGATTAATTGATAACTCTCCCTGGCGCAGATGCTTAAACTGCCTGCACTGCTCCTCTCTGTGGGACTGAGGAACATACTTCTCCAAAAAGATCGTGGAGAACTGCTGCCAGGTGAGGGGTGCTGAACCAACCGGTCTACGCCTCTAGAATGACTCCCACCAAGTAAAGGCATCACCCGCAAATTGAAATGTAACAAATGAGGCCCCACCACTGGTCTCCAAAATACCCGCAGTACATAGTATTCTCTGGCACTTATCTAGAAACCCTTGGGCATCATCGCCCTCTGTACTGCTGAAAGTCGGAGGTTGAAATCCGTTGAACCTCTCCAACCTGCGTTGCTCATCCTCAGGCATAGTAGGGACCACATAATCCTGGACCGGAGCAATTGGCTGAGCTGGGGCTGCTCCCGGTGCCTAAATACCCCGTACAGCATGCTCAGGTGTCCGGGCAGCTAGAGTCTGATTGCCTCCCCCGGCCTGAGCTGTGGTGGCAGTAAAAGACATGGCGACTGCCTGAGCCAAACTGGTGCACATTGTTAATGTCTGAGACAGGTTCTCATGAAGACCTGGAAAAATAATAGGCATTGCCGCTGCCTGAGCCTGTCCCGCTGGAGCATCGTCGGTGGGAACCTGATCCTGAACGATAGAGGGATCCTGTGGTACTGTCCCGGCTACTACGCGGGCTGGCCCCTACCTCTACCACATACTCGACCGCGGCCTCGACCTCTCGCTGGTCTAGCTGGTGTCTGGTCACCCTGATCAGTATTGCATGTTCTCACCATCTGTGAGAGAATGAAACAACGTAAGTTTAGATTTTCAAGAATCAATAGATTAGCACGAAAGAGTTCAAGAAATATAGAAATGTGTCCTAAGAGTTCGATAGCGTCTCGAAGATAAGTACAGACGTCTCCGTACCGATCCGGAAGACTCTACTAAACCTTCTCATGACCGTCGACTCCTGTGTAAGCTAGGATCTGATACAAAACTGTCACGACCCCAAATCCTAAACCGGCTGTGATGGCGCCTATCGTGGAACTAGGCTAGCCAACAATCACATATTTACAGTTTCTTTAAGAATCCCAACCAATTTCAAATATTTCATAAAATATACAGAATTTACTAAATACATTAGGCCAGTAAACAGCCCAGAGCCAACATGTCATGAGCATCTAAGAGAGATAAGCCAAAAAGGTATACTATTATAATACAAAACCTCTGAATAAATAGCTAGATACAACAAGAAGGGAAAATAGAGATGTTGCGGATGCTGAACAGCTATCTCTATATCCCGCACTCCGGCTCCGCACGGAATAGATAGCTAATGCTCGGTATCTGCACCTGAATCTGCACACAGGGGTGCAGGGAGTAATGTGAGTACGCCAACTCAGTAGTATTGAAAATAAATCAAGTCTAAGCGGCAAGAAACACATAAAAACCAATGTCATCAATTCACAATATGCACAGCCTTTCTTTCCAACAGTATAACAAAGATATATGAAATCATCATGCCTTAAAACCAACTTCAGAAAAATCCTTTGAAAAAATGTATATTTTCAACAACTTCAAACCAAAAGATTTAGTATGAAAATGAAATAAATCATAAGGAGGCCCCTCGGGCAAAACATATTTCATAAGTTCAGAGTGAAAGTGGAAAAATCATAAGTAGCCCCTCGGGCAAAAACATGTATCATAATCAGCCCCTCGGGCATGCCTCACAGTCACTCATAATCATCCCCTCGAGCATACCTCACAATCACTCATAATCAGCCCCTCGAGACTACCTCACAGTCACTCATGCCTCCCAATCACTCGTCACTCGACACTCGGTGCGCGCACTAGGGGTGTGTGCAGACTCCGGAGGGGCTCCTTCAGCCCAAGCACTAATATCAAGCCGCCTCATGGCGTATCATATCCTCACAAATCAGACCCTCGGCCTCACTCAACCAGAACCTCTCAAAAGCCCCTCGGACGAATTAGTAAAACGGGGTACTCGACCTAAAACATCATTTTTAAATCTGAAAGTAGTGTAAATCAGGCTGAGTTTCGAAAACAATAAGCACAATGTGACTGAATGAAATCATCAATAAACAGTGAGGAAAACAGCAGTAAAAAGCCCCCAAGGGGTATAAACAGATCGGCACGAGGCCCCAAACATGGCTTATAGCCCAAATATTGCAATAATCTTTAGAACACAATTTAACATAAGGTTTTGAGTAAAATACGCAACTCAATATTTTCCACGGAGAGGACCAAGTCCAATCCAAAAACTAGTGCGCGCCACATGCTCGTCATCCGACATGTGCGTCATTCTAAAATCAGTGAGAAATATGAAGTCCTGGGTTTCATACCCTCTGGACAAGATTTATAACCATTACTTACCTCTACCGGGTCACAACACTAGTCCGCTATGCTCTTGCCCCTCAAATTGACTCCCGATTGCTCCGAATCTAGCCAAACCAGTTTAACATCATTAATACATACTAAAGGAACACAACTCAATCGAAAACTATCAATTTATACAAGAATCTCGAAATTCGGCCAAACTCGAGCCCCGGGCCCACATCTCGGAATTTGATAAAATTTACATCACTAGAAACCTCGCCCTCCCACGATTCTACACATACCAAAAACACCACAATTGGACCACAATTGCCTACCCAAATTGCCAAAAGAATTTTCCAATCCGCCACTCATTCTTCCCAACCTTTTCCTACTTTAATCCTTCAATTTACAAGCCTAATCCGAACCAAATAGCATAGAATCGACTTTAATAACCCAGGAACTTACCTCCACTGAAGACCCACGAATTCTTTCTTCAAATTGCCTTCAAATGAGCTCCAACCGCATGCAACAATAGTGAAATGAATAAAATTTCACGGAGGCTTCTTTTATACTGTTCTTCCCAACAATTCCGCACATGCGGGCCTTTAATCGCACATGCGAACCCGCACCTGCGGTCCCAGGTGCGCACCTACGAAATCCCACTAACGGACCAATTCTCGCACCTGCGGCTTCGCAGGTGCGGCCAACTCTTCCCACCTGCGAACTCCTCCGGCCTAGCCTCCCTTCGCACCTGCGCATGGCCTTTCACACCTGCGATGTCGCAGCTGCGGTTACCCATCCGCAGGTGCGGCAAACACCACAAACTTACACCAGCAGCCATTTGCTGCATTTTCTCAAGTTCAAAACTCCACCAACCAACCAAAATCAACCCCGAGCCCCTCAGGGCCCCAACCAAACACACAAACACACCCCATAGTATATTCAAACTTAGTCGAGCCTTCGAAACACCAAAAACTACATGAAAACACCAAAATTACATCAAATTCAAGCCTATGAACTTTTAAACTTCCCAATTTCGCCAACTGCGCCGAAACCAACCAAAACACCTCCGATTGACCTGAAATTTTGCAAACATACCCAAAATGACATTACCGGCCTTCTGCAACTTCCGAAATCCCATTCCGACCCCGATAACCTATTTTCCACTGCCGATCGAAAATTGCCAAAAACTAACTTTCGCCAATTCAAGCCTAATTCTACACCAGACATCAAAACTTCATTCCAAACACACTCCTAAGTCCCAAATCACTTAACAAAGCTAACCGAGCCATAAAATCAGCATTTCGAGGTCGTTCACCAATAAGTCAACTCTCAGTTGACTTTCTCAACTATTAGGCTACTTTAGGAGACTAAATGCCTTAATTCTCACCATGACCACTCCGGACCCAAACTAACTGACCCAACACAACATAAATAGGCTAAGAAATATTTGATAAAGCAGAAATGGGGGAAACGGGGTAAATCCCAAGGAACGACTGGGCAGGTCGTTACAACTATGGGCCTCCTCTAATATCAACTCACAAAGTCCATCCACATTGAGTACACAAGTACGACCCTGCATTCGTAAAACTCCACCATCACCAACTATAACCTGCTTGGCATCCCTCTTCCGGACCGTATCCTTAAGGACACACAAATGAGGATCATCATACTGCCGGTCTCGAATACGATCAAATAATGAGGAACGAGAAACTGTATAAGCTGGAATATGGCCGGGCTCTGAAACATCTAATCTCATGAACCGATTGGCTAAAGCCTGAACATCCCAAGCAAGCGGTCTCTCTCCGACCGGAATATAAGCAAGACTATCCATGCTGGCTAACTTCCTACTCAAAGCATCGGTCACCACATTGGCCTTCCCCGGATGATATAAGATGGTGATATCATAGTCTTTCAACATCTCCAACCATTTTATCTGCCTCAAATTTAACTCCTTCTGCTTGAACAAATATTGCAAACTCTTGTGATCCGTGAACACCTCACAAGACACGCCATATAAATAATGCCTCCAAATCTTCAACGCGTGAACAATGGCTGCTACTCCAAATCATGAACTGGATAATTCTTCTCGTGGATCTTCAACTGACACGAAGCATATGCAATAACCTTGCCTTCCAGCATCAACACTGCACTAAGTCCAACCCGGGATGCATCACAATACACAGTATATGGCCCTGAACTTGTGGGCAAAACCAACACCGGTGCCCTAGTCAAGGCTGCCTTGAGCTTCTGAAAGCTCGCTTCACACTTTATGACCACCTAAGTTGGGCACCCTTCTGAGTCAACCTGTTCATCGGGGCTGCAATAGATGAAAAGCCTTCCACAAACCGACGATAGTAACCTGCTAAGCCCAAGAAACTCCGAATCTCTGCAGCTGACGTGGGTCTAGACCATTCCTTGACTGCTAAAATCTTCTTGGGATCCACCTGGATACCCTCTGCGAATACAACGTGACCCAGGAATGCAACTGAGCTCAACTAGAATTCACACTTAGAAAACATAGCATACAACTGACTATCCTTCAAAGTCTGAAGAATGACTCGAAGGTGTTGCTCCTGCTCCTCCTGGCCGCGGGAATAAATCAGAATATCACCAATGAAGACAATCACGAACGAATCCAGATAAGGCTTGAACACTCGGTTCATCAAGTCCATGAAAGTTGCTGGTGCATTTGTCAACCCGAATGACATCACTAAGAACTCATAATGCCCATACCGAGTGCGAAAAGCTGTCTTAGGGACATCGGATGCCCTAATCCTCAACTGATGGTAGCCAGATCTCAAATCGATCTTCAAAAATACCTTGGCACCCTGAAGTTGATCAAACAAATCATCAATTCGCGGTAATGGATACTTGTTCTTGATGGTAACCTTGTTCAATTGCCGATAATCTATATATATCCTCATCGACCCATCCTTCTTCTTAACAAACAACACCGGCGCACCCCAAGGCGAGACACTAGGCTTAATGAAGCCTTTATCAAGCAAATCCTGAAACTGATCTTCCAACTCCTTCAACTCTGGCGGGGCCATACGATATGGCGGAATAGAAATGGGCTGAGTGCCCGGAGCTAAATCAATGCAAAATTCAATATCCCTTTCTGGTGGCAGACCCAGCAGGTCTGCAGGGAACACCTCTGGAAACTCACAGACTATGGGCACAGACTCCATAGAAGGAACCTCGGCACTATAATCACGAACATGAGCCAAATAGGCCAAATACCCCTTCTCAACCATGCGCCGAGCCTTCATATATGAGATAACCATGCTAGAAGAATGACCAGGAGTCCCCCTCCACTCCAGTCAAGGAAACCCCGATAATGCTAATGTCACGGTCTTGGCATGATAGTCCAGTATGGCATGATAAGGTGACAGCGAATCCATCCCCAAAATAATATTAAAATCTACTATATCCAGGAGCAGAAGATCTACACTGGTCTCAAGACCACCAATAACCACTACACATGAACGGTAGACACGATCTCCTACAATAGAATCACCCACCGGTGTAGACACATATACAGGAGTACTCAGAGAATCACGGGGCATAACCAAATAAGGAGCAAAATAAGATGACACATAGGAATATGTAGACCCTGAATCAAATAAAACTGAAGCATCCCTGCTGCAAACTGAAACCATACCTGTGATAACTGCATCGGAGGCCTCAGCCTCAGGTCTGGCTGGAATAGCATAACATCGGGGCTGGGCCCCACCAATCTGAACTACATCCCTGGGACGGCCTCCTACTGGCTGACCTCTACCTCTAGCGGCCTGACCTCCACCTCTAAGGGCCTGACCTCCACCTCTAACACCTCGAGCCCCACCTATAGCTGGCTGAGAGGGCGGTGGACCACCTGGTGCTGGAACCATGGTGCGAGAACCCTGGTGTTGAGAACTGCTCGAGGCTCGAGGGCAAATCTAGCAATATGCCTCTGATCACCACAGGCATAACAAGCCCTCGGTTGATGAGGCTGCTGACCCTTAAACTGACCCTGACGACCTGAGTAACCACCCTAAAACCCCTGAATCGGCGGTGCACTGATAGGAGCTGATGGTGCACTATAGGGCAACTTATCAGAATGCTGCATATGAGAACCACGACCACTTAGAGCACTACGAGAAACCTGAAGTGCCGAATGAAATGATCTAGGAGGATGGTCCCTACCAAAAGAATCCCCGCCTCCAGATGAGGCGCCACTGAACCTGCCAAAATGACGGGGTCTCTTGTCAGACCCCTGACCACCCCCTGCAACAGAACCATCTCAACTCGTCCGGCCACATTGGGTGCATCATGGAAAGATATCTCACTCCCTGTCTCCTTGGCCATCTGCAATCTGATCGGCTGAGCTAACCCCTCGATAATATCCTCACCCTCTCTCGCTCGGTAGGAAGTATCATAATAGCATTTCAGGCCAAGTTAACAAATCTGGTCTCGTACTAAGTGACGGTCAAAGAGCCCTGTTGAAGATGCTCAAACTGCCTCCGAATATCCTCTCTCTTAGTGATAGGAAGAAACTTCTCCAGAAATAGCTGAGTGAACTGGGCCCAATTCAAGGCCGGTGATCCAACTAGTTTGGCCAAACAATAATCTCTCCACCAAGTCTTGGTGGGACTTGACAGACGAAAGGTAGAAAAGTCGACCCCATTAGTCTCCACTATCTCCATATTTCGTAGAACCTCATGGCAGCTATCCAAATAGTCTTGGGGATCCTCTGAAGATGCACCGCTATAAGTAGTAGTGAAAATCTTGGTGAACCTGCCCAACCTCCACAAAGCATCAGCAGACATAGCTGCTTCATCACCGGTCTGAGCCATAATACCCGGCTGAACTACCCCAGCTGGCTGAGCTACTGGAGTCTGAAATTGAGGAGCCAACTGCTCCGGAGTGCGAGTATTAGGAGTCTGGGATCCTCACCCAGCCTGAGAGACGGCTGGTGCTGCAGGAAGAAAACCTGCCTGAGCGACACTCTCCATAAGGCCCACTAGATGGACCAGAGCATCCTAGAGTACTGGGGTGGCAATGAACCCCTCGAGAACCTGAGCTAGCCAACTGGGACTGTCTGGGCAGGAACCTCATCAGCAAACTCTACCTGAGGCTCCGCCACTAGGGGTTGCTGCTCTGGGCTGAGCTATGCCCCTACCTCGACCTCTAGCACAACCTCGGCCTCGTCCTCGGCCTCTCGTAGGAGCTGCAGCTGGAGACTCGGGCTGCTAACCAGTGGATGAAGAAGCATGTGTTCTCTCCATCTGCGAGATAGTAGAATAGAAATTCAGTTAGCATTTAGAATTCAATTCGCACGACAGAGAAGAATAGATGTGACGTTATTCCTAAACTCTACAGCCTCTGGGGGATAAGCACAAACATCTCCATACCAATCCCTCAGACTCTACTAAGCTTGTCCATGAGTTTGTGAGACCAAGGCAACCTAGTGCTCTGATACCAACTTGTCACGACCTGAATTTCCCACCGTCGGGACCGTGATGGCGCCTAACGTTGAACTCGCCAGGCAAGCTAACATGAATATCTAATTCACCTTATTCCTTTATCATTATCTAATAATACGTGAAATAAAACACTTAACATAAATAAAAGTACAAAATGAAGCAAGGTATATAAACTCAGTTTAATGCCGTTACGAAATTTCACAAAAACCAATGCCAGAATATTGGAGTCACAAACTCACGGACTGTCTATGAATAATATATATAACGGTCTAAATGAAATAAGTACATCTGTTTCTAAAATATCTAGAACAGAATACAAAAAAAAATAAGTAGGAAGGGACGCCAAGGCTTGCGGAAGCCTGCAGGACTACCTCGGGGTCTCCACTAGACTGAAGGCAGCAACCTCGATCTATGGTCCGTAGGGTCCTACACCGGGATCTGCATGAAAGTGCAGAGTGTAGTATCAGTACAACCAACCCCATGTACTGAGTAAGTGTCAAGACTAACCTCGACGAAGTAGTGACGAGGCTAGGACACGACAACCAAAGTCAACCTGTGCAGTTTAATAACATACGGAGAAACATAATACAACGAGAAATAAGCATTTAAGCATAAAGGAAAAGGGGAACATGTTGAGGGGAGGAAATATCAAATAATTGAAATAACGAGGTAAGACACAATTTAGATATCAATTTAAGCGAACCAATCGTAATATGAAAACAAGTGCATGGCATCACCCTTCGTGCTTTTACTCTCATCCTCACCATCGGAATCAATATATTCGGCACGGCACGGCATCACCCTTCGTGCTTTGACCTCACAATATCAAGGCACGGCATTATCCTTCGTGCATTATCTCTCATATCATGGCACGGCATCACCCTTCGTGCATTAACATTCACTCATAATCTCACGCACGACATCACCCTTCGTGCTTTTACACTCTTCCTCACCCAAACACATCAAATGATAGCAATTCAAAAGGAACAATAACAGAGTAAACAGAAATAAAACCATAACGTCCTGGCAAGGGAGTCCACGGAGGAATTAATACCATCCCGACAAGAGAAAACAGCTATATCCAATCTCACTTAGTACATAACTTCATATAAAAATCTTCAACTGAAAATAATACTCAACACTTATTCAAAATCAAGGAATTTCCACCAACATAGATAACTACAAAGTGAAACTCAAATATTACTTACGAAAAACCACATAAATCACAATATTTGACTCACGAGCATGCTTGACACCAACGTATAGGTACTCGTCACCTCACATATACGTCGAACATGATACTTACACATAGAAAATAGGACACAACACCTATTCCCTCAAGTTAAGGTTAAGTCAAACACTTACCTCGCTTTGCAAATTCCAATCAATTACTCGACCACAGCTTTCCTTTTTGAGTTTGCCTCCAAAATCTTCAAATCTATTTACAAACAATTCAAAATACTCAACATGGATAGTAGGAATGAATTCCATAAGAATTTACTAATTTTCCGAATAAAAATCCGAAATTCAATTTAATATTCAGCAGTGGGACCCACATTTCGAATCCCGGAAAAACGTAAAAAATCCGAACACCCATTCCTATACTAGTTTAACCATACAAAAATTATCGAATTCCGATGTCAAATGGAACTTCAAATCCTAACTTTTCATTTTTAAAAAGATTTACAAAAAACCCAAATTTCTTTCATCCAAATCCGAAATAAATGATGAATCTTGACATAGATTTATGAAATATAATCACTTTAGAAAATAGGACACTTACCCAAGTCGAAATCGTGAAAAACCCTTTTAAAATAGCCCAAAGTCCGAGCTTGAATGACTAAAAATGGGAGAAAGTCGGTTTATACACTGTCCAGGGGTATTATAGGTCGTTTACTACCGCGGCCGCGCTACAGCCGCGCTTATGTCACGAACCAAAATTCGTAAAGTCGTGATAGCGCCGGACATCATTGTCAGGAAAGCCAATGATTAATAGTTAAATTAAATTCCCATTTTAATATTTGGAAATCGTACATAATAACAACCGAATAAAAATCCGCTAAGCAAATTTGATAGATTAAATCCATTTTGAAATAAAAAAAACTTTGCAAACACATCCCAGAACCCGGTGTCACAAGTGCATGAGCGAACTTCTAGGAATTTGTACAAATACTACCATGCATGTCCGAAATACAAGTTGGACAAGGACTTTAAAATAAAAATGAACACAGCACGAAGGGAAGACTCTGCCGGCTACGGGTCATCTCCGGGTGATGCAGCTCGTCTAAGTCTCCAAGTCAACCACAATGTTGTGAGGGTACCTGTGCAATAAAAATGCACAGCAAGTGTAGCATGAGTACGAAAACAACGTGTACTCAGTAAGTATCCCGCCTAACCTCACAGAGCTAGTGACGATAGGTTGAATTAGACACTTGCTAGAAGTCAATTTAATAAGAATAAAGGAAAACACTGAGCATGAATATCACAGAAGGTTTAACAAGTAATGATAGGAAACATCAACTACTTCTCACATTCCTTTTCCAACTTTNGGCCAGCAAGCAGTTCAAAGATCATAAGAAGTACGCAGCAAATATCATGTGCAAACAATGCCGAGGGTCAAACGGCGTGGACCAACAATAATAAATTGTGCACTGCCGAGGGTCGAACAGCTCGAACCATAGATGCATCTATCTGCCCCGCTCGCAAATCGGTCATGTGACGTGGTTATATATAAATACAGGGTTATCCTGCTCGCGAATCATACATGCGAATCAGGCACCTATAGCTACACATATTCACACAATAAGTCCACATTTATCACGAAAGAAGTTACCCATGGAAGTGGTAAAATTCTTCTTAAAGGATCACGAAAAAAATAACATTTAAATCTTTGTTTTGAAACCCATTTGTCAAGTTTAATATTATTCAATAATATAACAATATCAGGAACACAAACAACCACGGGGGAGTCAATTCTTTTTCTAAACGATTAAGAAACGTACACTCTAGCCTTCTTAGGAAATAAATTACTAATTCAATAGCAGTATCACTCTAATATTATTGGAAGGATCACATGTACAACACGTAAGGCATGCTAGTGGGTCATAGACTACCCAGACATAAGCATATTAGTAGCTACGCACGGACTCCCGTCACCTCGTGCGTACGTTGCCCCCGCAAATAATAGCATGTATTCATTTAGTTCACCTATGGGGACAATTCCCCCTCACAAAGCTAGAAAGGAGACTTACCCCTCTCCGAAATTCCATAACCGGCTTCCAAGCCCTTCCAACGACTCCAATGGATGCACAACGCCCCAAAACTATCCAAATAACAACAAACCAATGAAATTATACTCTAACATTTGATAACTCAAATTATATAAATTCCCATCTCCCCTCAAGGAATTGACCAAAATGCCCTCGGGTCAACGTGCCCGGATTCCGAAATTTCTCGAAGATAAACTCTACCCGTAGTCTTACTAGCTCAAATATAAAATTTACTCTAATTTCCATGCTCAAATTCGTGGTAAAATCCAAAAATACAAATTTCTAGGTTTTCCTCCAAAAATCTCATTTTCCTACTAATTTCCATGTCTAAATCCATGTAAGATCACATATTTAACTCAAAAATAGGAAGAAATCACTTACCTAGTGTTGCTTGGTGAAAATCCCTCCTTGAGCTCTCCATAATCGTCCAAACCAAATAAAATAAATGAAAGAAATGGGCCAAAACTCGTGTTTAAAACAATCTGCCCAGGCTTCATCGAGTTGTACCTTGCATTGTGCAGGTTGTACATCCTATTACAATTTTCCCTCACCCGGAGTTTATTTCTCTCACTCCTTCAATACTATCATGTACGCTGAAAATAACATAGAACACTCCCAAAACCTAACCCTGGTCCAATAGGGCCAACTTTTGCAAATATTAATCAAATCCCATGCACAATTACCATTTTTACTCCTTTCCCCTTAGCTAAAATAACTTGCCAATACGCCGATAATCCGCAACCCCATGAGATGATATTCCTGCAACCCCATCACAGGCGGTGGTACTCTCCCACTTAGCCTGAAGCTACTCCTTGCATCATTCTGGACCCCACCGAAATCCTCCCTCCTTTGCTGACATGATCTTTCCCAACCAATCAGTCAATTTCTTCAAAGTCCTCCTATTAGAATCCCATGAATACTTAAATTATTTAGCATCATTCACATATTCGGCCTCCTACCGGATAGCCACTAGAATCCCTCGCAGACACTTGCCAACCACACAACCGCTAATCTACTCACAGGAGATAACCCACCTGTGGAAATCATCAACTAACATCTTCCAACGACGATGTACTGCACACTCTCGACAACATCAATACCCCATCCTAAGCCCGTTCTCATTCACCGACTCTACCAGTTCGTCCGCTCCTCATGGACATCTACTAAATGCGCTACAATATCTTCATATTCACCGCCATATTGCATCCTTCTTCATCCCTAGCGACTTCGCTCTATTATATCCAACCTTCGCCGAAATAACCACATTTCAATTTAAGCCCGCGGACCCAATCACCGTCCACGAAAATCTTCAAACCACTACAAACTTCTCCTCAAGATAGGCAGCTATCTTACCACAGAACTCATATGCTACACTGCCACTCTCCCACTTTAGTTAAACTAATTCCTTTAAGAAACTACCCGACTTCCGTCTCTCATGCCTGGCATTTTAGAGATTTAGCCGCCCCCTGACATTTCTCACATGTCTTCCTTCATCGCATGCTTCTCAATTGCAGCCTCAATTCAATATCATTCTTTGTAACACCTAAACCAGCAAATCACCATAACTTCGACTCCCCGAAGATCATCTTTCTCGAGCTGCCTTCATTAGAAATACTCATTCAATACTTGAACCACCACACACCATGGTCTATGGCATCCGCTTCTTCAATACCACTTCACAACACTATGACCCAATGCAACTGGAGAACCATAACACCGGCAAACTTAACACATCCTATTCGATCAAAGACGACGATATCACATCACAGGTGAATACTCCACCTCGCTTGATAACACCAAGTCTTATCACTTTATCCCCAAGACTTGAACATTCATAGTCCAATTGCCATTCCTCCGCCGAAACTAAAATACTGAAATCTCGAAATTACGCTCTGAGAAGACCTCCCTTCAAGTCATTCATTACCCCGACATATGGACAAGAATTCTACCATCATATCAATACCGCGCGATAACCAATCGAAAACATCGTCACTACCTGAGCATAGCCTCAAGGCTCTCAGAAACACAGCTACTGAGCTGAAACAACATATTATCCTTCTACAGGGCAACAACAATAGCCCTAACCAATTACGCATGGAAAATATCTCGCACCACATCCGTAGCACCATTTCAATTCCTCAAATTCCTGATTCATAGCAAGCGCTTCGCAACGCGTAAGATTGAGTAGGAAGAAACATATGCATAAGCCTCGGAGGAATCAAATCGCACGATGAGGAATCAAGAAGGGAAGTACTCCTAACAGCCCTGTAGCCTCTCGAAGATAAGTACAGACATCTCTGTACCGATCCGCAAGACTCTAATAGACTTGCTCATGACTCGTGAAACCTAAGGGAACCTAGAGCTCTGATACCATATTGTCATGACCCAAAATCTGTAAGGTCGTGATGGCGCCGGACACTATTGTCAGGCAAGCCACTGATTAATAGTTAAGTTAAATTCCTGTTTAAATATTTGGAAATCGTTACATAATAACAACCGAATAAAAATACGCTAAATTTGATAGATTAAACATCCATTTTGAAATTAAAAAAAAAACTTTCCAAACACATCCCAGAACTCGGTGTCACAAGTGCATGAGCGAACTTCTAGGAATTTATACAAATACCACCATGCCTGTCCGAAATACAAGTTGGACAAAGACTTTAAAATAAAAATGAATACAACACGAGGGGAAGACTCTGCCGGCTGCGGGCAGTCTCCGGGTGATGTAGCTCGTCTAAGTCTCCAAGTCAACCACAATGTTGTGAGGTTACCTGTGCAATAAAAATTCACAGCAAGTGTAGCATGAGTACGAAAACAACGTGTACTCAGTAAGTATCCCGCCTAACCTCACAGAGGTAGTGACGAGAGGTCGAATTAGATACTTGCTAGAAGTCAATTTAATAAGAATAAAGGAAAACACTGAGCATGAATATCACAGAAGGTTTAACAAGTAATGATAGGAAACATCAACTACTTCTCACATTCCTTTTCCAACTTTAAAACCTTTATCATTTCAGTTGCAAATCTCATAAAATCCAGGCCAGCAAGCAGTTCAAAGATCACAAGAAGTACGCAGCAAATATCATGCGCAAACAATGTCGTGGGTCGAATGGCGCGGACCAACAATAATAAATTGTGCACTGCCGAGGGTCGGACGGCTCGAACCATAGATGCATCTATCTGCCCCGCTCGCGAATCGATCATGTGACGCGGTTATAAATACAGGGTTACCCTGCTCGCGAATCATACATGCGACTCAGGCACAGAGGACTACACATATTCACACAATAAGTCCACATTTATCACGAAAGCAGTTACCCATGGAAGTGGTAAAATTCTTCTTAAAGGATCACGAAAAACATAGCATTTAAATCTTTGTTTTGAAACTCATTTGCCAAGTTTAATAATATTCAATAATATAACTATATCAGGAACACAATCAACCACAGAGGAATCAATTCTCTTTCTAAACGATTAAGAAACGTACACTCTAGCCTTCTTAGGAAATAAATTACCAATTCAATAGCAGTATCAGTCTAATATTATTGGAAGGATCACATGTACAACATGTAAGGCATGATAGTGGGTCCTAGACTACCCGGACATAAACATATTAGTAGCTACGCACGGACTCCCGTCACCTCGTGCGTACGTAGCGCCCGCAAATAATAGCATTTATTCATTAAGTTCACCTATGGGGACAATTCCCCTTCACAAAGTTAGAAAGGAAACTTACCTCGCTCCGAAATTCCAAGCCCTTCCGACGACTCCAATAGATGCATAACGCCCCAAAACTATCCAAATAACGACAAACCAATGAAATTATACTCTAATATTTTTTAACAACTCAAATTATATAAATTCCCATCTCCGCTCAAGGAATTGACCAAAATGCCCTCGGGCCCACGTGCCTTGATTCCGAAATTTCTCGAAGATAAACTCTACCCGTAGTCTTACTAGCTCAAATATACAATTTACTCTAATTTCCATGCTCAAATTCGTGGTAAAATCCAAAAATACAAATTTCTAGGTTTTCCTCCAAAAATTCCAATTTTCTACTAATTTCCATGTATAAATCCATGTAAAATCACATATTTAATTCAAAAATAGGAAGAAATCACTTACCTAGTGTTGCTTGGTGAAAATCCCTCCTTGAGCTCTCCAAAATCGTCCAAACCAAATGAAAGAAATGAAATAAATGGGCCAAAACTCGTGTTTAAAACAATCTGCCCAGGCTTCATCGAGTTGTACCTTGCGTTGTGCAGGTTGTACATCCTATTACAATTTTCCCTTGATGTACACCTTCTGTTAAAACGCCCATAACTCCTTGTAGAAATATCCAAATGACAAACGGTTTGAAGATTTAGAAACTAGACTCGAAGATATTTAATTTTATAGGTTGTACACCATATAACTCTTTATATATTCCGAGACATGAGCTTCTAAAGTCGGCTCCATGCATCAGAAAATTCTATCGAAACTGCTCCACCAGCCATCTTCAATCAATCATAACTTTCTGATAAAATGTCCAAATCATGAATGGTTTAACTTTCTGAAACTAGAATGCAAGGGATACAACTTTTATGTTTTGCAAATTTTCAGAATCCTTATATATTTCGAGCTATAAGCTTTCAAATTCAGCTCCGCGATTTCACTAGTTGCTGTCAAAACAGCTTTCTGCAGAAAATTTCAGCAACTCTTTGGTCCGAAATTCATTCCGTTAACCTTCCGAAATCCACCCGAGGCCCTCGGGACATTATACCAACTTGTCCCAAAATATGATACGAACTCGCTCGAGGCCTCAAATCACATCAAACAACGTCGAAATCATGAATCGCACTCCAATTCAAGCTTTATGAACGTCTGATTGACCCCAAACTTTGCACACAAGTGATATTCGACCTTACGAACCTGATCCAACTTTCGAAATTAGAATCCGACCCAGATATCAAAAAGTCAAACTCTCGGTCAAACTTCTCAAAAACCTTCAAATTTCTATCTTTAGCCAAATGACTTCAAAATGACCTACGTACATCCGAATTCACTTCCGATCGCGCTCCCCACTCCAGAATCACCATACGAAACTATTCCCAGACTCCAAATCCCAAACGGACATATATAACACTTAAATGTCTTACAGCCCAAATTTATGAAATTCTTCTAAAATGCTATCTTCCATAATATGCGCTGAAACGTTCCTGGATTATCCAAAGCCCGAACTGGACATACGCCCAAGTCCGAAATCATCATACGAACCTGCTGGAACCTTTAAATCCTGATTCGGATGTCGTTTACTCAAAATTCCAATCTTAGTTGATTCTTCCGACTTAAGGCTTCGAAATTGAGAATTTTCTTCCTAAATTGACTCCAACCTTCCTTTTAGTTCCGACCACACCTATAAGTCATAATACTTGACATAAAGCTGCTCATGACCTCAAACTACTAAACAATGCGCTAGATCTCAAAACGACCGGTCGGGTTGTTACAGCTTCGGTTGCGCTCACAAGGCAGAAACATCTCAAATTAGCTCGCGTTACGACACAGTCCAGTAAAATGGTCATAACTTTCGGTATACACCTAAAATGACAAACGGTTTGATGCGTTGGAAACTAGACTCGAAGAGCTTTAATTTGATAGGTTTTCCATCATATAAATCATCATATATATGTACATATGATCGTCCAAAGTGAGGTCTTGTGCGTACACATTTAAAATTTTAGTCCATCGAGTGATTTTTCAACTTGGCTTAAACCTAGGCCTCCCCTTAGACCTAAAATCACTTATAATATGCCTCTTACACTTACTACCATATCCTATTTGTATCCATCATGTTAATAGTCCTCGGATAAGAAGTAGAATCGACCCCCAAACACTTAGCATGACTTATCTTTTTTCTCATACATCTCTAACTCCCAAATTTTGATTAACTCCCAAATTTTCCGAAAATTTCGCCAGAATTTCCTTTGTAACTAGGCCTATCCATCTGTCAGAAGAATCCCAGAAACCAATCCTAACAACACATACACAATCCAATCAAAGTAACACCACATGAAAATTATACTAATAGTGACTTCGTAAGCGATATGTTACTAGAAAAAGGAACGTCATTCACATCAATAATTGTTTAAATTAAAGATGATACTTTTGGATCATCACAGATATAGTGCTTAGGAATGAGACGATGAATTGTGTCCACAGTTCTTTATGTGTGCACTGCATAATAGAGTGAAATTTTGATGATTTGTTATATCCGTTAATGATTGTTTTGTTTTTCCTTTCTCAAAAGCATTCTCTCTAATAGCAATAGGATCAACAAAGTCTGCAAACCACAAAAATAAAAATTAGTTAACAATTAGAAATTAACAAAGTTAGGGAAACTATCAAACAATTAAGGGGTGTCATGTCATGACGTGTTTCAATATAAGTTTACTTCTATGTTCACGTTAGAGGTTAGTGTAGAAGAAATGAAGAGCTGATTTGAACTATTGATTTTCTGTACAACTGAAGCATATAAAAATGCGACAAATAAAGACGATACACATATCATCAGAATAACTTAAAAAATACAAATGCTTTAAGATTCAATATCAACAAATGCAACTTTGAAATTGAAAAAATAGAGAATCAAACAACTGAGTAAGACAACGAAGTTGCATCTGATAGTTGAAAAAAATGTAAAATTTCTCATGCTATAAAAGTATTTTAATTTATAGTTATTAGCAGAATAATCCAAATATTAGAATAAAATTATCCTCGACACTTATAATAAAAAATTTTGATTCTTACTCGGTACTTATTATTAATCAGGTTGTACTCTAAATTAATGTACATATAATCACAAACAAACTAAACGACAAAATGAGTTTCGAGCATGGTAAAATCACCCTCTAAATGTTGACTTGTTTATTCTATAGGAAGTTAGGGACAATAATGACATGAATTTTAAATTCTTTAAATTTCTGAATGTCAATTTTTTTTATTTCAAGAAGAGCTCGAATGTGAATACAAAATTTAGCTAAACAATTTTTTGTCAAGTCGACGATAATCCTTCTAAAAAGCTCAAACATAATTAAAGTTAAAAATATTTCTTTTTAAGACTAAAACATCACATTGCATACCACAAAAATAAGTAAAGTGTATAATGAATCGACAAAAACATATGGTAGTTATTATAATAAAGGGACCGGATAACATTGATAATTTTATTTTGTCGTATGTCATGATCTTTTTTAAGTGTTCATTGGACACTAAGTGGAATAGTAATGATTTTGTATTGAAAATCAGTAAATTGTTATAAAAGTTCATACCATTGTTATCCGAGGAATATATAGGTGGTTTCTGGTTCCGTATGCATATTCTATTTTTTCTTGCGAGTTTCTTCTGTTCTTCCATGTCAAAGTGCCGTACAAACTGATTTTGCTGCGAAAACTAGTAGATTATTTTGGAAATTTTGTGGAATCTTTAGGCAGATATCAGATTGTGATGTGAGAACTTTTCAAATAACTCCAAAGAAACCACAACATGATTGAGAAGAACAGTACTTTCTAAGAGAAATTAAGGTACCGTAGACAGACCTAGAATCATGAAAACCTTAGATTCATATATTGCCGTTGTCATTGGGGTTCACCCGACTTTGGGGAGAGAAACTGAATTTGGTGTGAGAAGTTGTAGATTCCTTCGGAAAAAACTAGAGTAGTTGACAATAGTAGGTTGCGCCTCTTTTTCGATTTTTTTCAGTCCCTTTTAGCGAAGTAATATTTTTATTTTAATATATGTTCCACACACATTTATTGGTAACTATTCTGGAAAAAAAATTCTCTTAAGTACACCAGGAAAGTTAATTTTTTATATTACAAATATAGTTCCAATTAATTGAAGAAGGAATTAGCCCATAACAAAACTTTACCTCTTTCCAGAGTCCCCCCATCGTTAGAAAGTCAGAAAATTCAAGATGATCGAAACATATTTCAGTAGGAGGACTTCTTTTGTGAATAAAAAAAAGTGATGATTATATAATGGTAACTGAAGCAGAGGGTTAGTAGTCATACATATACATACCAATAATGAGCAATTCTCGGAATTGTGTGATGGCATTGTTACTCTTTGAGCGAAAACCAGCAACCAACAATGGAAACAATTGCTAATATAAAACCAAACAACTAATCAAGCCCCTACTATGAGACAACTGATGGATTTATGATATGGAAAAATGAAGCCAAGTGAAGCAGAAGTTAGGCCATTATGGATATTAGCAAACCGTCATGGTTAAGTAACTTTAGCCATGGGAGAAACCCAAGTCGTCTCCGATTCCATCTTGTAAAGGCAGTTTAGATTTTAAAATTTGCCCGTAAAATTTTTTTTGGAACATTTATGTATTTTTTTGTATTTAACTTATCTTTTAAATATGTTGCACAGACGCTATAGATATATGGACTGCAATATGAAAAACAAAATAGTAGTGTGTGCGACTATATATTTTATCCATTAGAGTACATTTGAAATTTTATGCATAATCTTAATGGATATGCATAAATATTCTTCGGATGAAGATATATGGATTTTATAATTGGTCATCTTCTAACAAATTCGTCATCATTATGTAGTTTTACCAATGACAGAAATAAAAACGTCGTCTCCACTGTTGTATATCTGGTCTCAACACGTGCCATAGGTTTCACTACTGCATATCAAAGGAACTCCATGCCACAAGTTTCTCTTTGTTGTTGCATAGTCTTTCACAAGTTATAGTTTATGCTTTTGGTTATAAAAGTGGTGTTATGTTTGATATTTTATTCTTGATGTGTACATTATTCAGGGACCTAAAATGGGGTCACTAATAACTATGGTCCTAATTGAAATCAAGGATTTGTATGTTGAGTTTGTTTAAGAATGGTACACGGAATAAGGTTAAAAACACTACGTTTCCAATGCATGGTGAAATGAAAAGCGCGCTAAGAAAGTTGCTTCGATCCCCCTTACAGTGCAACAGTCCACCAGTACTGGAAGATCATAAGCCACGAGAAGTGACGCAACTTGTTTGATGAGGAAACATTGTATGTACTGAACATCTTCTTGATTAAAGTTTTGTTTTGTGTGCTGTTTGTCACATCTTTTTTTTCACCCTGGTAAGGGAAATAAGGGAGTTTTTCCACTTTAAGTGATATTATTCAATTTTAGGATTTATTTTATTAGTTTCAAAGTCTCCATACGGATTTTCTACGGCGTTCCGGGACACCATTTATTTATTAGAAATCCCAAAACCGAAGAATTTTGACTCTGCTAAATTGTCTGCGAACCAGAAATCCGGATAAGAAATTCTGTTAACCCGAGAGAAGGTGTTAGGCATTCCCGAGTGCCGTGGTTCAAGCATGGTCTCTTGGTGATTAAACTTGGCTTAAATTGTTTAATTACTAATTTTAGCACCTAAATGTATTTTTTGTACCTTTATCGCTTTTACTATTCTTTTGTATTCAAAGAGTTATTTAAGACGAGTCAAGCGTACGTGTACTCATTTTATTTAATGCGCTAAAAATCATGTCACGCGTACGTGTACATAATTAATAGCCATTTAATATTAAAATTATTTAGCCAAAGTCACGCGAATGTGTACCTTGATTTTATTTTGAAAATCGGCGCTTATATCATGTCACGCGTACGTAAACACAATTTGTCACGCTCCAATTATTTAAGGAAAATTTAGCCAAAGTCGCGCAAACGCGTACCTTGGTTTTATTTTGAAACATCGGCGCTTAAATCATGTCACGCGTACGTGTACACGATTTGTCACGTTTAATTACTTAAGAAAAACTTGGCCAAAGCCGCGCGAACGAGTACTTTAATTCATTTTGAAAATCATAACTACGTCACGCAGACGTGTACATAATAATGATAGTTGATTTATTAATACCCGCCTAAAATATACTAGCGATGTATAGTTTAGTTATTTGTATCAACAAATTATTCCACATTAAAACCAGTAACCACTCACTTAACTACTAATGTTCCCCGGGATTATTTTTATTGAAATACTACCCAATAATTACACGCTAAATGCTAGTACTAACCAACACAGAGACTAATATTAAGCATATGAACAATTCCATAGCAGAAATACATATACCAAAAAACAAAAATAGACATATAGCAACAAAACATCCTTGTATTTGATGACAATTAACAGAGACACCTTCTCAGGTCATCGAGAAAGCAATTAAAGAGATTTCCCTTTTTAATTGACATTCCGTTAGAACCCAGCAAAAACAGAGCAACTAAGTCATGAAAACTAACTTTATATAGAAGAATTTGAATTGAACTTACAGCAACTTGAGGATTATAAAACTTTCGACCGAAAAATTTGGCAACGGCCACGGAGGGGACCTTGCCGGCAACCTCGGAAATGACCAGCAGCTGCTAGTTGTCTCACCTCTGTTTCTTGAAACAGTGGACTTTTGGGAGTGATGCTCGTGGGAGCCGTGAACGTGACGAAGGAATTGGCTCACCGGATTCCGACGATTGTGTGTCGATGGTTGCGTGTATGCGACTGTTTGTGTGTGTATGCACATTGAAGAAGAAGGAGATGCAACTGTTGTTATGTGTAGGTGTGGATGCGTCCAAATGGCTGATGGATAGGAATTTGCTAGGGAGATTAGGTCTAGGTATTTTCCAAAAATAGTAAGCTCTTTATAAGATTAGGGTGTTTAGGGTTTTTTGTTGTGAAAAGAGAGTATTGGGATAGATCTTATTGGGCTTCAATGTTGGGCCAAAGATTAAAATGAGATTAAATAACCCAAAACTTACTTTTTCTTTTAAAATGATATAAAATTTATAATATAAAATATAGAACTAATTCTAATTAATCAAAATAAATAATATTATATTGCAAAACTATTTTTGGTATTTTTTTAAGATTATACAAAAATAAAAATAGATTAAGATAATATCATTCTAAAAATGCTTAATATGAGGATTAAATAGAGAAATATGAAACTATTTTAGTAATTTTCAATTTGTGTTCTTAAAATAAAGTAAAATAGTCAAAACTAGTAAAAATAGTGATATTAGGCCTGAACTAAATATTTAAACGCTAAAAAGTATAATATCTCGGGGAGGGTCAAAAATTACGCGTCTAAAGTTGCCCCTCTTTGACTGGAAAGGAGAATGTGACCGAGCTCTGGTATCTGAGCTGCCTACATATCCTTGGCTATAAAGGAATCAGGCCACGTGTAGTTCATAGGTAGGAAGAGTGACGGAGGAGGATACAAAGGTGGAGTGTCGAGTGAGGTGTCGTTCCGTTGAGGTTCCATTCCGAGGTCCTGTTATTACATCAAAATCAAAAAATCAAAAAAAGACTAACTAAGCCTATCAGTTATGAGTTACAAGATTCCTATCTATAAGTCTTCTGAAGCTTGATCTTGAGTGTTGAATGGTTCTTCATGCAGACTTTAGGTTTGAACCTTGATATTTGCTAGCTGCAGGTGATGATTTATTTTTCCACGGCTTCTCCGGAGCACGACGGGACATGCAAAGCTTGTGACTCAGCCACGTCTTGAACAATCACATACTGCCTATGCTTCTGCATTTTGGATACTTCTTCCTTTTTTTTGTATTTTTTTTCTTTTATTCTGGATTAAGACTACTTCTGTTGGTCATCTATTGTCGACTCGCATCCTTGCCGCGAGCTTCTGCTACTTTTAGCCCGAATTGAATTCTGAAATGACTTCCCTTGTTTTTCAGGTGAGTGCCTGATTGCCGAGACTTGGACTGCATTCCCTTGTTCTCCAGGTGGGCGCCTGATTTCCAAAACTTGAAATGTATTACCTTGTTCTCTAGGTGGGCGCATGATTACTAAAACTCGAACTGTATTCCCTTGTTCTCCAGGTGGGCGCCTGATTGCCAAAATCTTGAAATTGTATTCCCTTTGTTCTCCAGGTGGGCGCCTGATTGCCAAAAACTTGGAATCGTATTCGCTTTGTTCTCCAGGTGGGCGCCTGATTTCCAAAACTCGAACTGTATTCCCTTGTTCTCTAGGTGGGCGCCTGATTGCCAAAACTTGAAAATGTATCTCTTGTTCTCCAGGTGGGCTCCTGATTGCCAACACTCGAACTGTATTCCCTTGTTCTCCAGGTGGGCGCCTGATTGCCAAAAACTTGAAACTGTATTCCCTTTGTTCTCCAAGTGGGCGCCTGATTGCCAACACTCGAACTGTATTCCCTTGTTCTTCAGGTGGGCGCCTGATTGCCAAAACTTGAACCTGTATTCCCTTGTTCTCCAGGTGGGCGCCTGATTGCCAAAACTCGAGTTGTATTCCCTTGTTCTCCAGGTGGCGCCTAATTGCCAAAAACTTGAAACTGTATTCCCTTTGTTCTCCAGGTGGGCGCCTGATTGCCAAAACTTGAACCTGTATTCCCTTGTTCTCCAGGTAGGCGTCTGATTACCAAAACTCGAACTGTATTCCCTTGTTCTCCAGGTGGGCGCTTGATTATCAAAACTTGAACTGCATTCCCTTGTTCTCCAGGTGGGCGCCTGATTGTCAGAATTTGAACTGTATTACCTTGTTCTCCAGGTGGGTGCCTGATTGCCAAAACTTGAAAATTTATTCCTTTGTTCTCCAGGTGGGCACCTGATTGCCAAAACTTGAACTGCATTCCCTTGTTCTCCAGGTGGGCGCCTGATTGCCGGAACTTGGACTGTATTCCCTTGTTCTCCAGGAGGGCGCCTGATTTCCACAACTTGAAACTATATTCCCTTGTTCTCCAGGTGGGTGCCTGATTGCGAAAACTCGAACTATATTCCCTTGTTCTGCAGGTGGGCGCCTGATTGCCGGAACTTGAATTGTATTCCCTTGTTCTCTAGGTAGGCACTTGATCGCCAAAACTTGAACCTATACTCCCTTGTTCTCCAGGTGGGCGCCTGATTGCCAAAACTTGAACTGTATTCCCTTGTTCTCTAGGTGGGCGCCTGATTGCCAAAACTTGAACTGTATTCCCTTGTTCTCCAGGTGGGCACCTAATTGGCGGAACTTGAACTGTATTCCCTTGTTCTCTAGGTGGGCGCCTGATTGCCAAAACTTGAACCGCATTCCCTTGTTCTCCAGGTGGGCGCCTGATTTCCACAACTTGAAACTATATTCCCTTGTTCTCCAGGAGGGAGCCTGATTACAACAAACAGACAAACAAAGAAACCTTTCTTCCCCGGTTTGGTATCAGGGCTCACCTGTGAATGTTAACAGAATCATGTTACCCAAAATATCTATAATTTAAACTAAATCTCATTATCCAGGAGGGTCCTGAAAATTTCAAATTGAATCTCATCTTAAGAATGAAAAATTTAAGGCCAACTATATTTCCTCAAAGTAGAGCTTATGCTAGATCTTGTTACTGATGGATGTTTTGAATTTTAACTAAGTCCCATTGTCCAGGAGGTTCCTGAGAACTTAAAACCTAAACCTTTGAAAATTGAAATCAAATCCCATTATCCAGGAGGGTCCTGATAATTTTAAAATTAAATCCCATTTTCCAGGAGGGTCCTGAAAACTGAAGATGAACTTACCTGAGCCCTGCTCTCTTTCTGGAAGATCCCCGCTGAAAGAAGAAAATTCCTTGCCCCTGAACCATGCTTTCCTTATGGAGGAACCCTGCAGATTGAACAAATTTTCTTGCCCCTGTCTCAAACAAATGAAATCTTGTTAGTTTGAAAACTTGGTGGTTAGCTCGTGGCATTGTTGCTGAAGGTGTCCTCTTCTGTCACTATCATGCTTCGTTCATATTAAACTAAAAACTGTGTCTGACTAACTAAAGATGGCCCTATTCTCCAAGCGGGACCCTTGAACTCAAAAAAAACTAGAGATTAAAACTTAAGGAAATTAACAATTGACCATATTCTCGAGGCGGGACCCGTGAACTTAAGAAAACTAAAGACTAACAACTGGAGGAAACTAAAACTGACCCTATTTTCCAGGCGGGACCCCTAAACTTAAGGAAAACTAAAGATTAACGACTTAAGGAAACTAAAATTGGGCCCTATTTTCCAGGCGGGACCCCTGAACTTGAGAAAAACTAAAGATTCTTCCCAACTAGTGCGATGTCTAGGAGGTATGGTTCTTCTCAACTAGAGAAAATTCTTGGGAGGTAATGATATTCTCAACTAGAGGATGCCTAGGAGGTAACAAAAACATTCTCAAACAGCCTTCGTGCTGACAAAATTGGGCATGACACCTGAAAGGTTTAAGCTTCCAAGCTTGATTTGGACACAGTCTTCGTCCCTGCTTCAAACAAAGAAAACTTGTGAGTTTAAAATGTGGTGGTTGGTTTGTGGCCTTGACATTGAGGGCGATTACTCATGCACTTTCCATGATTAACCTTGGTTGTGACTCGGAAGACCTTGCTTGTTATTGGTTAACCACTTTCTCTGTCAACCTTTATCAATGAAAACACCACTGATCCGTTCAAGCCAATACCTTATACCCGATGTAGTTCTCATGAATTTACATTTACCGAATCTTTGCATTTCACATGAATCCCAAAGAACGTCGATTGTTATCAAATCAGTGCGCATATTATTCTTTCCTGACTTGTGCCGCTTTGATGTGCTAGCCAGATTCCGTTCTGTGCAATTGGAAAGCTGGTTGCAAATTTTGAAGTCATTTCTCACTTGTTCTGACCAAACTGACTCAAAACAGGACTTGAACAAAACAAGAGGAACAGAGTGAGGGACAATGGAAAGACATGATATCTAACAAGAAACTACAAGGTAGAATACTATCAGATATGGACACCAACTGTAATGACCATGACATGAATTTTTGGATTAAGCAGCCTAATCTGTCAAGCAAGTCTAATGTTCAACTCTTGTTATACCTCTAAGCCGTGAAACTGGACTTCAATGCTCTGATTATCCTCTCTGATTCACGATCCGTATTCGACTTGTAGTGCCCAAAGGGTTTTCACCATCAAACATCTCTCATTTTCTCTTTCTCTCAACTCACCGTCGCCTTATGGTGCCTGTGAAGGTTTTCACCAATAAGACTCTCTCATTTTTGTTCTTTTTTTCTTATTTCCTCTGATTCTGCAAATGGCAAGGCATAACCATGGTAAAAGTATCATATGTTCCTGGCATGTCTAACTTGGCACTCTCAAAGATTATCTGGAAGGTCTTTTTGGACTGTAATGTGGCTTTTGGACAGGGTAAGGATATCATAAAGGCTCAAAATAACCATGACGACGAGGTTAATGTATTTACAACTTTTGGAATCCATTCTAAAACTTTGCCCCAACTTCTAAAAAAGGGAATTTGATTCTTTTTTTTAAAGGAATTTCTAAGAAGAATTGCCCCACTCAGACTTCGTGGGATTATGAAATATTTTATTTGGTGCGACTGAACTATAAGGCTGCCTACGTATCTTGTGATGACAAGAATCAGGTTGAACATAGTTCAAACGACTACTCTTTGTTGCTACTATTTTCTTTTCTTTTTCTTTGTTGCTACTATTTTCTGGACGTATAATTATATGAGTCCGGGACTTGGTGGGCCAACTCTGGGGGGTGGTGTTGGGCATCAAGAGTGTTGAACTGGTGTTCACTGTTGGGCCTGAAGAGAGGTTGTTGAGAAGTTGTGATCGTGGAGGTAGTGGATATGGCATGAGGGTTATTTTTGGGAAAAGTAGTTGGAGGACAAACGTTTGAGCTACTAGGGACGTTGGGAAAGCTGGGATAAGAGGGGAAATCTGGAGAGTATGGTGGATGATCTGACACTATGTCTGGAGCTTGGGTAGGGGTAGCATCTAGGAAGCTAGGCGGTGGCAGGGGTGGTGCCTTCCCAGCCATCCAAGCCTGATACATCTCCTCCATGTGTTGTCTTAATATCCTTAACTCTTCAACCAACCCAGTGTCCCGTTCAACCAATTGCTTTCGGGTACCAGTATCAACCAACTCAGCTCTGTTGTCGTCTGCCATTTCTTTTCGATTTTATGTTGTAGGAAAGATTTACCAGTTTAACAACCACAAGCCAACCACCCTTCTTAAATTATGAAGATAACAAAGAGGAACAAAATGAAGTCATTACGGTAGCGTTAGGGAATTTATCATATAAAAATATCACGTTGTGTGCAATGCACCTAGCAACAATTAACGGTTCTGGAATGACTTCAAGATTCACAAGGTCATTTGCCATCATCCCAATTTTTTTCATTTCATTCTTCTCTTCCTTTTTTACTCTCACTCCTTGGCTTGCTCATTTTCCTCCCTCGCTTGTTTTGACTTATCACTAGTTTCTTTCTTCTCACCCCTCGCATCCCACAAATTCATTCTTTTTTTTTTCTTTTCTTTTTTAAATTTTTTAAGAAAATGATTTGGTCGAACTCTATGTAGGTTGCCTACATATCACGTTCCACATGAATCAGACCAAGCGTAGTTCTGGAAAAGTGATGGATAAAATAAACTAAAAAAATAAGAATGTTTTTGGATTTTTCATTTACAAATTTTTTCTTGAATTCGGAATCAAGAATACAATAACAAAAGACTCGACAAACTCGGCTAGACTAGTAAACTCGAACTACTGTACAAGACTAAAAATTAAAAGACAACATAAAATAGACTAAAAAATGAAAACTTTCTTCAAGCAGCTCTTGTATGCATGATCTTGACTAAAATGGTCCTGGGTATCTGTCATGCTCAAACTCTAACAATTAGATCCATATCTGAATGGGAAAAATAAGATCAAATAGAGTTAGTGATTCAAGACACGTGTGAGACCATAATACCTCCAATTGAGCCATGCAAACACGATTGGGTTATTTTTTGCAAAAATGACTTACATGGCCAAGGGTGACTACTAGTGCAAACTCAAGAAACGTGACCTCAAAGGCATGAAGATATTTCACTTAGGCTTATATGACTTCAAACTCCCAACAATCATGGCCCTAGAAATTACTTTGCAAAAGTGACCCATTTTGTAAAAATGGTTGATGTGGCCAAACGTGGCTAGAGATGCAAATTCAAAAAAAATGAGCCATAAAGTAATATGACACATAGTTGTGTACTCAAGATTCTAAAAACATGGGTCATTGAACCACTTTTGCGAAAATGACCCCATTCTGCAAGAATAGTCGATGTGGCCAAAAGTGGCTGGACATGAAAATTTAACAGGAATGGACCTTAGAATTGAGATGACACCTTGTTGTGGAGTTAGATCTCTAATACATGAAATAACAAACTACTTTGAGAAAATAACCCTATTTTGCAAAAACAAAATATGTGGCCCAATGTGGCTAAATATGCAAGATTTGGCTACGACCCCCCGAAGCCAGGAACCTAAGACTCACTAGAAGACCGGACCCTATGTGGGCTGCCTATGTATCCCGCCCCAAAAGACGAGAATCAGGTATGCGTAGTTCGGGAAGATTGGTTACGCGAGGAATAAAAAAACACTAATTTGAAAAAAAACATATTTTTTGTCTTCTTTCCTTTTTTTTTTTTTTTTGAAAAATGATGAAACATGTAAAATCTTTTAGTAATTTCATTTTTATTATTTTTGATTTTTTTTTTTTGGAAAATGATGGGAAAGTGCAAAATCTTTTTGGATTTTTATTCTGATTTTTTTTTTGTCTTTTTCTTAAAAAATAATGAAATAAATAGATTTGTGAAAGAAAAATATAATTGGTCCCTACTTGATTCATTTTCACACTAAACCCTCTTTTCTTTCTCATTTAACCTCAACCATCATTGTTCCGCCAAATGACTCATTTTACCCTTGAAAAATGCAACATGTAGCACATAAAATGCATCAAGATGGTTTTTTTTTATTTGGGTGCACTTGTCCTAGAAGGACCCAACCCTTGTGTTGAGTCCCCTAAGTCACAATGCACATGATGCAGATAATCGTTCCTACTAGGGATCCGGCATGAGGTTTTGTCATTCTAGGGTTAAACTTGGGGGTTTTTTTCTAGACCTTGGCTACCGAGCGGACAACTCGAGTCGGGGTGGGAACGACGTACCGGTAGCACTAAAGGCTATCCAGCCTAGTGGCTAGTCCATCCCCGTATTTCTTACTTGGTATGACCTCTAACAGAAAGGCGGGCCACGCGAACGTGTGCACAATTTTAGAAGACTCAGAAGGGAGGCGTAAGAAGGCAGTTTAAATGCAGTTCAAATAAATATCAAAGCGGTAAATAAATAACAATTAGCATATTGAGCGCACAAAATACAGTAATATCACAATTAATAAAGCCAAGTAAAATCATATTAACAAGCTCGAATTCTTGAACCCTGAACCAGAGATTCTGGGTTCGGTCCCCAGCAGAGTCGTCAGAGCTGTCACACCTCCTTTTCACCCCGGTAAGGACAATAAAAGAGTTTTTCCACTTTAAGTGACATTATTCGATTTTGGGATTTATTATATTAGTTTCAAAACCGCCACCCGGATTTTTTATGGTGTTCCGGGACACCATTTATTTATAAGAAATCCCAAAACCGAGGAATTTTGACTCTGTTAAATTGTCTGCGAACCAGAAATCCGGGTAAGGAATTCTGTTAACCCGGGAGAAGGTGTTAGGAATTCCCGAGTTCCGTGGTTCTAGCACGGTCGCTTGATATTAAACTTGGCCTAAATTATTTAATTACTGATTTTAGCACTGTCACGACCCAAAATTCATTTAGGTCGTGATGGCGCCAGACACCACAGTCGGGCAAGCCAATCCTTAATTAGTGAATTATATTCATATTCCTGATATTTTTAAATTGTTACCTTTCATTGCATTTCATAACAAATGAATAAATCTTCATTAATTAAATACGACAAAAAAACAATCCAGTTTAATAAGATAACTCCCAACACATTCCCAGAACCCGGTGACACAAGTACATGAGCAAATTCTAAGAATTTCATAAATATTACAAAGTTTGTCCTTAATACAAATTGGACAAGGAATTTAAAATGGGAATAAATACAATCTGAGGAAGACTCTGTCAGCTGCGGATCGCCTCCAGATGATGCAGCTCGCCTAAGTCTCCAAACCAGCCACGACGCTATGAAAGTACTTGTGCAATAAAAATGCACAGCAAGTGTAACATGAGTACGATAACAACGTGTACTCAGTAAGTCGTCCGCCTAAACTCAGAGAGGTAGTGACAGAGGTCGAATTTGACACTTGCTAGAGGTCAATTTAGTATATTCAAATGAGACACTAAGCATGAATGTCATAAGCAATTTATTTAAAATCAGGAATAAATAATATTAACTCCTTCCATATTTAACACTTTAAATCTTCGTCATTTCAGTTGACAATTTAAATCATAATCATGGATAAGAAACATCGGACTTATTTCACATTTTACACTTCAATTCTTCTTCCTCATAACTGGCCATTTAAAACTTCCTTAGGCCGATAAACATGTACAAATCATAGCAAATACGCAGTAAATATCATGTGCAAGCAATGCCGAAGGTCGACGGCCCGAACCAACATAAACATAAATTGTGCATTGTCGAGGGTCGAACGGCCCGAACCATAGATGCATCTATTTTCCCCGCTCTCGAATCAATCATGCGACGAGGTCAACATAATAATAATAATAAGGCTAACCTGCTCACGAATCATACCTACGACTCAGGTGCTCATATGAATATACACAAATACAGGGTCATCCTGTTCGTGAATCATACATGCAACTCAGGCACCCAAAGTTACACATATTCACCCCAATATACCACATTTTTATCAGGAAAATTAGTTGTTCAATGAAGTGATAAAATTCTCTTTTTAGTAAACATGAGAATAATCTTTAAAACTTTTCTGGAGATTTACTTGCCAATTTTGACAGGGTTCCAAACTTGATAGGATTATCCGAAACACAATTATCTAAGGAAGAATAGATTCTCCTTCTAGGTGATTAAGAAAAGTAAACTCTATCCTTCTCAGAGATTTAGATACTAATTGAAAGCATCACATGATATTTTATCGACAAGATCACAAGTACAACAAGTAAAGCATACTAGTGGATCCTAGATTACCAGGACATGGCATAATAGTAGCTAGGCACGGACTCCCGTCACCTCTGCGTACGTATCCCCCTGCAAACAATAGCATGAATTCATTTAGTTCACCTATGAGGACAATTCCCCCTCACAAAGTTAGATTGGAGACTAACCTCACTCCGAAATTCCATAACCGGCTTCCAAGACCTTCCGATGACTCAAATCGTTTCACAATGCTCCGAAACTATCCAAACAACGACAAACCAATGAAATATACTCTAATATTTGCAAAAATTCCAAATTATATAATTCCCAACTCCGCTCAGTGAAATGACACAAATTCCCTCGGGTCCACGTGCCTGGAATCCTAAATTTCTCGAAGATAAATTCTACCCATATCTTTACTAGTTCAAATATAGAATTTACTCCAAATTCCATGCTCAAATTCGTGGCTAAAAATCCAAATTACCATTTTCTAGGTTTTGTTCAAAATTTCCCAATTTTTCCACAATCTTTCATGTTTAATCCCTGCATATAACTTGTATTAATCTTAAAAACATGAAGGAATTACTTACCTAGTGATGCTTGACGAAAAACCACTCTTGAAGCTCCTCAACGTCGACCAAACCAAAGAAGAAAAATGGCCAAAACCCGATTAAAACATAACATTGCCCAGGCGACCCTCCTATGCGATCGCACAACATGCTCCGCGATCGCATAGGCCTTCTATGCTGCCTCCCTAATTCCTCTTGTGCGTTCGCAATAGAGAACCTGTGTTCGCACAAACCAAGGTTCTAGCCCCTTATTTTCTCTACTGTGCATTCGCATATACCCTCATGCGTTCGCATAAGCCAAGCCTAGAAGCCTCCAAGAACAAATTGTGCGATCGCATTCCCAACACTGCGATCGCATAAGGGGGAAAATCCAGCTCCTTGAATCTCTTCTCCGCGATCGCACTCATCCTTGCGATCGCATAGACCAAGAACCCAGCCCTCAAATTTCCTTCCTTGCGATCACACACAAGGGACCGCGATCGCATATCACACCAAATACACCAGAAGACAGCAGCAGCAAAACAGAGAAAATGGTCCAAATTCACCCCGAAACACACCCAAGGCTCCCGGGACCCCGTCCAATCACATGACTCAGTCCCATAACATCCCACGAACTTGCTCGAGGCCTCAGATCACATCAAACAATGCCGAAATCACGAATCGCACCAAAATTCAAACTTTATGAACTTAGAAATTTCCAACTTCTACATCCGATGTTGATTCCTATTAAATCACGTCTGATTGATCTTAAATTTTGCACACAAGTCATATTCGACATTACGGACGTGCTCCAACTTCCGGAATTGCATTCCCACTTCGATATCAAAATTTTCACTTCCGGTCGGATTTCTCAAAAACCTTCAAATTTCTATCTTTAGCCAAATAACTTCAAAATGATCTATGGACATCCAAATTCACTTCCGATCGCGCTCCCAACTCCAGAATCACCATACGGAGCTATTCCCAGGCTCGGGATCTTAAACGGACATCAATAACACTGAAATGCCTTACAACCCAAATTTATGAAATTCTTCTAAAATGCTATCTTCCATATTATACGCTGTAACGCTCCCGAGTTATCCAAAACCTGATCCGGACATACGCCCAAGTCCAAAATCATCATACGAACCTGCAGGAACCTTCAAATTCTTATTCGGAGGTCGTTTACTCAAAATTTCAATCTTAGTCAACTTCTCCAACTTAAGGCTTCAGAAATGAGAATTTTCTTTCCAAATTAACTCTAAACTTCCCGAAATTCAATTTCGACCAGACCTACAAGTCGTAATACCTGAAATGGAGCTACTCACGACTTCGAACCGCTGAACAACGCGCTAGAGCTCAAAACAACCGGTCGGATCGTTACATTCTCCCCCACTTAAACAGACGTTCGTCCTCGAACGTGCTAAGATATGCACTGGAGTTATCTGAAATCACTGTTTAACACCCCGAGCGCCTGCCCGTGCTACCACAACCCAGTTGAGTACATTAGCTTGATCAAATCTGAAGATTTCTTCTTTTATCCATATAATAAGCTCAAAATCCAGTTCCGACCCTTGAAATTTCCCTTGCCAGGCCTAGTTCCAATATATAAACATTGTATCAACTACCACACGAGGTACCAAAACATGACTGCATACCTTTGCTGAATTAGCATCATGCACTGCAAAATTCATCATCTAACCACAATGACATTCCCTGAACCTTAATAGCCAAAATTTCACGAATTTGATGCTCCCGATGCACCTCATAACGAATATACATACATCTTTGTTATCATGCTGACGATACCACCACAACGGAGGAGATGTGTAGAAATTCATACCCAACTGCAGAGTTAACAAAGCATTGAATATTTTATCTTGACTAGAATCATCATCTCATTATGAACCGAATAATGGTATTTGTCCTTTAATATATTCTACATAATCTTATCACGCTGACCCCTGATCCAATAATCTCGTCTCACCCAGTATGAAATTTTCAGACAACAAATCACCCGAAACATGACCAACCTCACATGATACCACATCGCGCCAATAGGCCATAACTCGGACATGATAAATAAGAAATGACTCAGGAAGGGACTATTCAACTCACGCAACTAATATGAACTTTCCTCAGAAAATAGGAAGTAAAACATAAGAAAAATAAATATAGGAACCTTACTCATCATCAAACTGTTGAGGCGTGCAACCCGATCCAAATAACATACCCATGGCGGCGTGCCACCCGATCCCAATAACATACCCGTGGCGGCGTGCCACCCGATCCCTTCATAAATTCACGTAAGGGAATATACACGAAGCTGAATTGCTCACTATTACAAATTACTGAGTATCGACCATAAGCACGCTAAGTGCATAATACCATCCTAGGGTGACTGATAAAGCCATATGCTTACAAAACTCAAGCACAACTGAGGTGCGATGTGTATATATATACTCTGGATCTCAAGAGCTGTCCTGCTCACATAATATCATCACTACGCGGAGATCTCAACACATAAGAAATTATCAAGCCGTTTCACAACTCACACAACACAATCATATTATCACATGAATTTGACGAAGACGGAACAACATCCGTTGTTCTAATACCTTTCCATGAAAAGCGCTCTGCTGAAATGAACATGCCTGGCTCATACGGAGCCCATAATCATATTTAAATCCATCCACAACCATCTAGTCTACCTTGCTCGCACCAAACTAAGCTAATAGATTCCATATTAACCCATTTTCTCTCTCATAATACGCGAGAACAACCATCATAGCCGGGACAAACACCCCACAATCCACAACCAAATAAACTAAACTCCTTCCAGGCATAAATTCTCAAATAAGCAATATTGCACTTCTTCATACTCAGTCCAAATCTTCAATCCATTAAGTGACTATATGTCAAACTTATACAATCTTTTCGTGGTTACGCTCTCACGACCTTCCACACAAGGTAGAAAGTCTGCACATCCACCATTGGCCACACTAACGCTGTAAAACAAATCAAGAACCCATAACCAGGGTACGAAGCCTCCTTCCCCGAATATCAATCTTAGGTGACACTGAAGATAACACCAGCTTACTCTGAACTTTCAAATCACTCTTTTTCTTGCTCATCCGAGTAGTGTAGCCAAAAATATTAGAAAAACGAACTACGCGTGCCAAGACCTAGTGTCACAAGTCCACAGGCGACTAGTGGAATATACAAAGTAGACAAAATAAATATACAATTGTCTGAAAGGGGTAGACAAAAATATCCAAAAATAATAGAAACTCTACAGTGTAGCTGAGGAACGCTGGGAAGAGCAGCTCACCGTGTAGTCTAGTCCAGTAAGTACTCTCACGATCGCGCTCCGGTATGATAACCAGATGCACCAACCTCAGAACCTGTAGAATTAAGTACAGAAGTGTAGCATGAGTACATATAAACAAATATGTACCCAGTGAGTATCCCGTCTAAACTCGAAGAAGTAGTGACGAGAGGTAGACGTATTACTCACTAAGGTCATTAGCAATAATATAATTAAACAGGTTTAATCAGGATTAGCAATTATGGAAATCAAGTAGACATGGAATATCAAGTATATGCACTACACCCAACCGCAAGTGTCAAATAACAACATTAATACAAGTCCAAAGCCCCCAACCACATAGAAAATTTTATTTGACAATATTAATAAGACTCTCAGTCAAATACATAGCATATAGTATGCCGAGGCGTACGGCCGAAGCGACGCGACGTGACGCGACGCGAAAATTTAAATGTGCACTGCCGAAGGGTCGAACGGCTCGAACCATAGATGCATCTATTACCCGCTCGCGAATCGATCGTGCGACGATGTTGACATAATATAAGGCTACCCCGCTCACGAATCATACATGCGACACGGGTCCTCGTATACATACACAGAATTTTCAGGAAATTCAGGAAATATGGAGTTCATACTTGGAAGACAAGAATCATGGCAACAATAAGATTTAATGTAACCTTCCATCTTATCATTCTAGTTTCAAGGATAATAATCGACTAGGAATACATGTAGGGATACAAGTAAGGCATATAAACATGCTTGTGAGTCCTAAAGACTACCCGGCATAACATAGTAATAGCTACGCACGGACTCTCGTCACCTCGTGAGTGCGTAGCCCCCGCAAATAAGGACAATTCAATCATTTATAATTACCTATGGGGACAATTCCCTCTTACAAGGTTAGAAAAGAGACTCAACTCGCGTAGAACCTACTTTCCGGGTCAAGAACGCGCCCGAAACTCCAAACTCTACATCTGAGGACTCGAATCTAGTCAAATATTATATAAATACGTCAATATACACTCAAAAGTATAAAATTATCTTACTAGCTTAGCCAATTCATCTTCATTGAAGAAATCCCAAAATACACCCCCGGGACCACATGCTCGGATTCCGGAAATTTTTGAAGAAAACACTCACTCATAGCCTAAGGGTCATTAATATATAGTTTTTACATGATTTCATGGTAGAAAAATGGTGAAATCCCCTAAAGTTCATCAACCCTAGGTTTTCACCCTAACCCCTTTGATTTCCACTAATTAGGTGTTATTCTACCTAAGATTTGGTGTAATAATCTAACATTTAAATGGAAATTACTTACATTTTAGTAGCTAGGCCGAACACCCTCTTGAAAGCTCTCAAAATCGCCAATGGAGGAGAAGAAAGTGGTGAAAAATGGTTAAGTCCCGAATTAAATGGGCTCACTGCCTTCAGTGACCTCGCACCTGAGGCTCGAGGACCGCACTTGCAGTCCCGCACCTGCGAGCCATTGGTCGCACCTGTGGATTTTGGCAAGGAGCCTGGGGATCGCACCTGCGGTAGAAATTCCGCACCAGCGGACCCGCTCTTGCGGAGAAGGGTCCGTACCTGCGAAGGTTGGACTTTCCTCCTGGGAGTCGCACCTGCGAGACCTTGACCGCAGGAGCGGTCTCGCACCTGCGATCTGGGCACCAGACCTGGTGCACCAGCAGCTGAAATTGCTGATTTGGTGTCCGGGAGGCACCTGGGCCCACCCGAACCCCGTGCAATTATACCAACAAGTCCTAAATCATATTATGGACTTACTCGAGCCTTTAGAACACCCAAAACCACGCTAAAACTCAAAATCACTCCTCAAAACAGCTAGAATCAAACTTAAGAAATTTCAAGTTCTTGAATTCGGTTTCAATGCGCCGAACCAACCTATACTACTCGGAATGACACCAAATTTTGCAAGCAAGTCATAAATGACATAACGGAACTATTCCCAGTCTTAGAATTCCGTTCGGACCTCGATAACTCAAAAACACGTTCCAAACCAAATTATGAACTTAAGAAAACTCTATTTCGCTATTTGGCGTCGAAACGCTCCTGATTCATCCAAAACTCATTACGGACATACACACAAGTCCGAAATCATCATACGAAGCTACTGGAATTAGCAAAACTCGATTCTGAGGTCGTTTACTCCGAATGTTGACCGAAGTCAAACTTAGTCTTAAAAGCCAATCTTAAGGAACCAAGTGTTCCTATATTACTCTATACACTTCCGAATCCCAAACCACCCGTCCCCGCAAGTCATGAATCACTGAAAGCCGCTACGGGAAGTTTTATTTAGGGGAACGGGGTCCGAATACGCAAAACGATTGGTCGAGTCGTTAGACCTTAAGTAGTAGTATATACCACCATAACCCTTCCGGGATCCGCCTACACCTGACAGGCCATAGCACTCGAATGCGCCCACATGAAATATATTACGACGGCCGACAAGCCCCGCACACACTGGCACAAACCACATGCATAACTTAATCACATCGATGGAACTGATCACTACCGTAAATGTGCCATCTCAACCAAGGCTAATCAATCTATCTTCTTTTAATCATCTTCAATTGCCTCAAGAATAATAGTAACTTCCTTCAACTCATAGCGAACCCAGCCCTCACTCTTCCCGAGTGACCTTGATTTACGAGACCATGGTGCCTAAATCCCGCAACTCGTCTCATACCTTCCTGATAATCTTTCTACAACCCGGAGTTTATTTCTCTCACTTCTCCAATACTATCCTGCACGCTGAAACATATCATAGAACACCCCAACCATCTTCCATTTTCTCAGAAATTACTCTATAGAAGCTCGATTCCCAATCATACTGCTGCCTGAAACCCTTAAACGCCGCATTCTTAACCTTTGAATTCGCCAGGACCGCTATTGAGAGTCACCCACTCTGATTGGCCCCGAATACCATCAACCCTAGGCTTTTCTAGCACATGAACACCCTTTTCAATGAAGCACGTGACTGAGTTACTACCCTTACAACTCACTTATGCCTTAAGCATAAATTCTGAATCTTTCAAAGCCTAAACCTGGTCCAACAGGGCCAACTTTTGCAAACACTCATCAAATCCCACGCGTGATCACCATTTTACTCCTTTCCCCTTAGCTGAAGTAACTTGCCAACACGCCGACAATCCGAAACCCTATGATAACACAATCTTGCAACCCAACTACAGGTGGTGGGACTCCCCCACTTTGCGACTGCTCGACTTTCGCTTCTTACACCTGGCCTCCTAGAAATGGGACCACCGCCTAGCCTCAATTCAACATCATTCCCTGCCAACCGCATTCTTCAACTTCTTCACCCTACTCTGGTCCCCTGCACCCGAAGAAACCACGGCACTGATGAACTTAACACATTCCATTCGATCAACGATGACGATAACAGATCACAGGTGAATACTCCACCTTACTTGAAAACACCAAGTCCCACTATTTTATCAACCCCAACCGGACCATTCATAATCCAAATTCCCTTCCTCTACCGAAACTAAAATACCGAAATCTCGAAATCACACTCTGAGAAGACCTCCCTTCAAACCATTTATCAGGACCCAACATATGGGCAAGTGTTCTATACTCCTATCGACATCGCGCGATAACCAATCGCAAGAATCATCACTACTTGAGCATAGCCTTAAGGCTCTCATAAACACAACTACTGAGCTAAAACAACATATTATCCTTCGGCCGAGCCATAACAACAGCCCCCAACCAATTACACATTGGAAACATCTCGCACCATATTCGTAGCACCATTTCAATTCCTCAAATTCTTGATTCATAACAAGCGCTTCGCGACGCGTAAGATTGAGTAGGAATAAACATAGGCATAAGCCTTAAAGAAATCAAATCGCACGATGAGGAATCAAGAAGGGAAGTACTCCTAACAGCCCTATAGCCTCTCGAAGATAAGTGCAGACATCTCCGTACCGATCCGCAAGACTCTATTAGACTTGCTCATGACTCGTGACACCTAAGATAACCTAGTGCTCTGATACCATGTTGTCACGACCCAAAATCCATTTAGGTCGTGATGGCGCCAGACACCACGATCGGGCAAACCAATCCTTAATTAGTGAATTATATTCATGTTCCTGACATTTTTAAATTGTTACCTTTCATTGCATTTCATAACAAATGAATAAATCTTCGTTAATTAAATACGATAGAAAAACAATCCAGTTTAATAAGATAACTCCCAACACATCCCCAGAACCCGGTGACACAAGTACATGAGCAAATTCTAAGAATTTCACAAATATTACAAAGCTTGTCCGAAATACAAATTGGACAAGGAATTTAAAATGGGAATAAATACAATCTGAGGGAGACTCTGTCAGCTGCNCAAACCAATCCTTAATTAGTGAATTATATTCATGTTCCTGACATTTTTAAATTGTTACCTTTCATTGCATTTCATAACAAATGAATAAATCTTCGTTAATTAAATACGATAGAAAAACAATCCAGTTTAATAAGATAACTCCCAACACATCCCCAGAACCCGGTGACACAAGTACATGAGCAAATTCTAAGAATTTCACAAATATTACAAAGCTTGTCCGAAATACAAATTGGACAAGGAATTTAAAATGGGAATAAATACAATCTGAGGGAGACTCTATCAGCTGCGGATCGCCTCAAGATGATGCAGCTCGCCTAAGTCTCCAAACCAGCCACGTCGCTATGAAAGTACCGAAACTATCCAAACAACGACAAACCAATAAAAATATACTCTAATATTTGCAAAAATTTCAAATTATATAATTTTCCAACTCCGCTCAATGAAATAACCAAAATGCCCTCGGGCCCACGTGCCTGGAATCCAAAATTTCTCGAAGATAAATTCTACCCATATCTTTACTAGTTCAAATATACAACTTACTCTAAATTCCATGCTCAAATTCGTGGCTAAAAATCTAAATTACCATTTTCTAGGTTTTCTTCAAAATTTCCCAATTTTTCCACAATCTTTCATGTTTAATACATGCATATAACTTGTATTAATCTTAAAAACATGAAGGAATTACTTACCTAGTGATGCTTGACGAAAACCCACTCTTGAAACTCCTCAAAGTCTACCAAACCAAAGAAGAAATGAGAAGAAATGTCCTAAAGCCCATTACAACATAACACTGCCCAGGCGACCCTACTATGCGATCGCATAGGCCTTCTATACTGCCTCCCTAATTCCTCTTGTGCGTTCGCAATAGAGAACCTGTGTTCGTACAGGCCAAGGTTGTAGCCCCTTATTTCCTCTACTGTGCGTTCGCATATACCCTTATGCGTTCGCACAAGCCAAGCCCTAGAAGGCTCCAAGCACACACTGTGCGATCGTATTCCCAACACTACGGTCACATAGGCAAAAACATCCAGCTCCTTGAATCTCTTCCCCGCGATCGCACTCATCCTTATGCGATTGCATAGACCAAGAACCCAGCCCTCAAATTTCCTTCATTGCGATCACACACAAGGAACCGCGATCGCATAGCACACCAAATACACCAGAAGACAGCAACAGCAAAACAGAGAAAAATGGTCCGAATTCACCCCGAAACGCACCTGAGGCCCCGGGACCCCGTCCAATCACATGACTCAGTCCCATAACATCCCACGAACTTGCTCGAGGCCTCAGATCACATCAAACAATGTCGAAATCATGAATCGTACCAAAATTCAAACTTTATGAACTTAGGAATTTCCAACTTCTACATCTGATGCCGATTCCTATCAAATCACGTCCGATTAACCTCAAATTTTGCACACAAGTCACATTTGACATTACGGACCTGCTCCAACTTCCGGAATCGCATTCCAACCTCGATATCAAAATTTCCACTTCCGGTCGGAGTTCTCAAAAACCTTCAAATTTCTATCTTTAGCCAAATGACTTCAAAATTATCTACGGACATCCAAATTCACTTCTGATCGCGCTCTCAACTCCAGAATTACCATACAGAGCTATTCCCAGGCTCGGGATTCTAAACGTACATCAATAACACTAAAATGCCTTACAACCCAAATTTATGAAATTCTTCTAAAATGATATCTTCCATAATATACGTCGAAACGCTCCTGGGTTATCCAAAACCCGATCCGGACATACGCCCAAGTCCGAAATCATCATACAAACCTGCAGGAATCTTTAAATCCTGATTCGGAGGTCGTTTACTCAAAATTTCAATCTTAGTCAATTTCTCCAACTTAAGGCTTCCGAAATGAGAATTTTCTTTCCAAATTAACTCTAAACTTCTCGAAATTAAATTCCGACCACACCTACAAGTCGTAATACCTGAAATTGAGCTGCTCACGACTTCAAACCGCTGAACGACGCGCTAGAGCTCAAAACGACCGGTCGGGTCGTTACAAGCACCTAAATGCATTTTTTGTATCTTTACCGCTTTTACTATTCTTTTGTATTCAAAGAGTTATTTGAGACGAGTCACGCGTACGTGTACTCATTTTGTTTAATGCGCTAAAAATCATGTCACGTGTACATGTACATAATTAATAGCCCTTTAATATTAAAATTATTTGGCCAAAGTCACGCGAACGTGTACCTTGATTTTATTTTAAAAATCGGCACTTAAATCATGTCACGCGTACATGTACACAATATATCACACTCCAATTATTTAAGGAAAATTTAACCAAAGCTGCGAGAACGCGTACCTTGGTTTTATTTTGAAACATCGGCGCTTAAATCATGTCACGCGTACGTGTACACGATTTGTCACGTTTAATTGCTTAAGAAAAACTTGGCCAAAGACGCGCGAACGCGTACTTTAATTCATTTTGAAAATCATAACTACGTCACGCAGACGTGTACATAATAATGATAGTTGATTTATTAATACCCGCCTAAAATATACTAGCGATGTATAGTTTAGTTATTTGTATCAACAAATTATTCCACATTAAAACCAGTAACCACTCACTTAACTACTAATGTTCCCCGGGATTATTTTTATTGAAATACTACCCAACAATTACACGCTAAATGCTAGTACTAACCAACACAGAGACTAATATTAAGCATATGAACAATTGCATAGCAGAAATACATACACCAAAAAAACAAAAATAGACATATAGCAACAATACAACCTTGAATTTGATGACAATTAACAGAGACACCTTCTCAGGTCATCGAGAAAGCAATTAAAGAGATTACCCTTTTTAATTGACATTCTGTTAGAACCCAGCAAAAACAGAGCAACCGAGTCATGAAAACTAACTTTATATAGAAGAATTTGAATTGAACTTACAGCAACTTGAGGATTATAAGACTTTCGACCGGAAAATTTGGCAACGGCCACGGAGGGGACCTCGCCGGCAACCTCGGAAATGACCAGCAGCTGCTGGTTCTCTCGCCTCAGTTTCTTGAAACAGTGGACTTTTGGGAGTGATGCTCGTGGGAGCCGTGAATGTGACAAAGGAATTGGCTCGCCGAATTCCGGCGATTGTGTGGCGATGGCTGCGTGTATGCGACTGTTTGTGTGTGTGTAGATTTAAGAAGAAGGAGATGCAACTGTTGTTCTGTGTAGGTGTGGATGCGTCCAAACGGCTGATGGATAGGAATTTGCTAGGGAGATTAGGTCTAGGTATTTTTCAAAAACAGCAAGCTCTTTATAAGATTAGGGTGTTTAGGGTTTTTTGGTGTGAAGAGAGAGTATTGGGCTAAATCTTATTGGGGTTTAATGTTGAGCCAAAGACTAAAATGAGAAAAAACAATTCAAAACTCACTTTTCCTACTAAAATGATATAAAATTTATAGTATAAAATATAGAACTAATTCTAATTAATCAAAATAAATGATATTATATTGCAAAACTATTTTTTGTATTTTTTCAAGATTATACAAAAATAAAAATGGGTTAAAATAATATCTTTCTAAAAATACTTAATACGAGGATTAAATAGAGAAATATGAAACTATTTTTGTAATTTTCATTTTATGTGCTTAAAATAAAGTAAAATAGTCAAAACTAGTAAAAATAGTGATATTAGGCCTAAACTAAATATTTAAACGATAAAAAATACAATATCTCGGGGAGGGTCAAAAATTACGCGTTTACGGTGCTTGTATTGGACTCTCGTCGTCAATGTTCTAGCGTAATTGGAAGTTACTTATTTCTCCAGTTTTGTTAATTTGTGTTCATAAGTTGCGAGTTCTTTGGCTATTGGGCAGTTAGTTTCGAGTACGTCGTACATTTATGTGCCAATCTTCTGGACATTTTTGTTTGATTTAAAGGTAAGAAGTGGCGAACAGCTATATGGTGAGGGGTTTAATTGAATTGTTTTGGTCCCCAACTTTGTGCCCTAGCAGTCCTTGATCTTCTAAATTCCCATGGGTAGTAACATAATCAATGTCCTTAGTCTCATGTGTATCAGCAACAACATGTTGCTTATGCATCTCTTCACGAAAGCGGGAAGCGTAAGGATTCTCCAGACTTGTTGGTGCTCCAATATTTTCATGCCCCTGCAGTCCCTGGCGTTCTTGTTTTCCATAGGCAGTAGCATGATCAATGCCCTTAGTCTCAGCAAAAGGTGATCTATGCCTCTGTTCAGGGAAGTGGGAGGCGTGGGATTCTCCAGAGTTCATGCTCTAATTTTATGAACATGCAATCCTTGATCTTCTACTTTCCCATGGGCAACATGATTAGTGCCTTTAGTTTCATGAGTCCCGGCAAAAGGTGGTTTATGCTTCATATATTTGTGCTAATAGATTCATCTTATTACTCACCCAGAATATGAATCAGTTGATTGCTCATCAACTTTTAGCATGCACATGATTTATAGACTTGACAATTTATTTTGCAGCTAAAAAGAGTTAAAAGAACCGGCAGCATAACGAAAATATTTGAGGTTCCTAGCCTTTGGCCATTATATGGCATATGTGACTGAATGGTTATTGGTAAAGAGTTAGCATTGAGTCTTCCAAGTGTGCAACCTTGTAAATGGAAGTATATCCCAATCTGTTTTTTCCGTGAACTGATTTTTATGTTTACGTAATTATGTTCATGAACTATTGAGGAAGAATCCAATAAACCAAATTTCAGATGTATATCATTGTTTGTGTCTTCTATCTAGCAAAGCAGACAGACATCATTGGATAGTTTTTGTTTTGTTGTTCAGATAATTGTATCATCGATTTGTCTTGGGATTTCCTTTTTCTGTCAAAAACTCAAGTGAGTAAAGCAGCCTCTTTTTGCCTTGTTCCTTTTCTCCATATCTCAGTTTAAGACATTCAAACTTGAAAGACATTTTAAAATTACTGAGATAGCTAGGTGTCAAAAACCTCAACCTTGCACGTGGGTCTTAGTTAAATGAGTCTCGGCAAAAGGTGACAGTGCTCTTAGTTTCATGAGTCTTGGCAAAAAGTGAGTCTCACCCACGGATGCGGGCCTTGGAAATTCGTCTCGCCTCTGCAAAATTGGCCTATGCACTTCTTCATTTTTCATCTTAGCATGATCGTTCTGATCCTCCTTTGGGCAAGTTGGATTCTCTAAATTGACCATTGGCCCAACATCCTCTTTTTGAATATATTTACGTCTAATAGCATCCAACCATATATAATGCTAATCTTTCTAATATACTTGACATGATAAAACCAATATTTGTAGAGTCAATAATAGGATGCTTGCCTAAAATAACCTCGAAAAGTTAGTGTTTAAAGCTAAATGCTACATTTTGTGTTCATACCTCAAGGTCAAAGCGAGGCTGCAAAGATATGTAGGCATCAAACACATTCCATAAACCAGAAACATACTAATAGTGCTGAGATACGCGCCTCTGTGATTGTACGCAATATATTTGGATGGTGACGTTGTTCCAGAATTATAATAAACACTGAAACTATGTAAAAGATTTGTTTTTGTTCTGCCACTCAACACACATCCACTGAATCTGCAATGTTGCAGTTTTATTGCATGTTCATACAGTGCCGAACTCTGAACCCTACTCCCACCAGGATTTATGTATCCTCCCAGAAAGAATACCCAAAGTTTTACAATATAAATTTATTCTAGCATTGCCACCGGACATTCTACTTTTATGGTAAAATTGAAACAGAGTACTGCCAAAATATGTTCGTATTCGTGGAATCCTATTTGATGAATGACCAAATGCTACCCCCGCAACATTATGGTTATTGTGCTTCTGATGCTTCTGATAATTCCAATTTTCAATCACAGAACAATAGCAGCAATCAGAATATCAGCTTAGATTCAGTGTGGTCGACGCCTTTGTCTAGCACTGAAGATGAGAAAGAGAGCTACTGCAGTAATTTAACGAAATTCGAAATCCCAGGCACCAAAGAACCATCCTTAAACTCCATCTTAAACCATCCTTAAACTCCATCGACCCACCACGACAACAAATAAGGAATAGCCATGTAAAAAATCACTTAAAACTGCATAAAAGCAATTCACAATGCACCAAAAACTCATCTGTTAAATCCAAAAAACCCAACCTATAAATTTGCATCTTAGCAACTGCAACACTAAGTTTTTTAACAGAATATGCAGCAATTTTTTAAAGATGGACAGTTACTCTTGTGATAAAGAATCTTCCAAGTATGAGCTAACGACTATCGAATATGTATCGTACAAATATTGAAAGGATGAATTGAAATCTTGACTACATCAACAAATATATTCAACATTCGATTAATTCAAATAACTAAACATGTTCAGAAAAAAAATAACTGAAAGAGAAAACTAAGCAATGATTATCGACTACCAGTATTTCCTTTCAAAACCTACTTAGAGAAGGAAAAATAAAATTTTGAAAGCAAAACTTATTCCAGCACAGCCAATTATGGATTCTTTTCTTTTTTTATCACTTTTCGAACCTTGTTGCTAGAAAGTTGACAATTAAGGTCATCATCTGCTACTACTCCTGATGCCTTATTGGAGGATCTAGTTCTCTTGTCATAAGTCTTCAAAAGGAGATAATTTTGCTTTTCAATCGGCACCATCTTCTACCACATATGATCCACTTTCTTATATGTTTTTTGGGATTGGAGTTTGTGAAGTAGACGTAACTTGACTTTCAGCCATAAAATCCTACAAAAATAGAAAAAGTGGAAAAACGGTTGGAGAGCGATAAAGGCCTTGATTGTATAATTTTTACTATTTCTTTAAAACTAAATAATTAATAATGTCATAACACTATTAATTTTTGGATGATTACCCCAAATAGCTTCTCTCCACCCGAACTTTGTCCATCAGGAATCTCTGAATCCTGTTACAAAGAAAAATATCATAAAATAAACATTAACTTTTGAAGGTAACAACATTCATTAAAGGTAACATACTGATAGACAACTTAATTTAGTTTTCGTTAATGTATTTGGAGTTTGCTAAGAATATATTTTACACTAAATGTGTCTTGGAGTGAAGAGTGACAGTATTCCTTTAGGAGATCGTAATCACCAGTTATCTTCACAACAATGTAGACTCAGTCCCTTTTCTAAATATTAGATGGCTTAACAATAACCTTAAACATGAATCTTTTATAAAGAATATCATCCAGTTCAATTGGATAAGAACGGTCGTCATCCAAAACAGAAGCCTACACCAAATTTCATAGGTTAGAAAAGTTATAATTGACAACTAAATTAAGTTGATTAGTATACCTCAAGTAATCCTTGCTTCAATTCTTGTTTACCTTGAAAATAGTAATCATAATTATATTTGATTATGTGGTTCTAAAAATACGTGATCTATTTTAACACTGATTGTTCAGGCAGTAGATGCTGAATATGAAGTGAGAGAAACGAAATAAGAGCGAAAGGAACGAAATTATGCAAACCGGGTAACGGGGAGACCAGCCTCGAGGGTGATCGAAAAGGCCTCGGGGTCGAGCTTTAGATTCTTGACTAAGGGCTATTGATAATAGTAGAACAGTGTTGAAGGCCTTAAGAATGGCCTATTTGTGATCAATAACGAGTAATAAATGAAGAATAATTCAAGAACACAATAAATGAGAAACAATAATTTAATGAAGCAATTATAGAGAATGGTTTTGTTAGAGAGTAGGGGATGTTCTTATTCTTGTATTGAATATCATATATGTTACAAAGTGACAAGGGTCCCCTTTATATATGAGGGGGAATCCCAACATAGTACATGGGTAATTAATACAAAAACATATGGTTGGTACATCCATTTAATGCAACGGTACGGGCTTGTACTATTTTGTGTATCTTGTCAGCTTTAACCACGTGCCCCTTGGGAATTTTCCGCCTTTTCATATTGGCCTTCGATATGCACTGCCTCGAGGTCGAGGACCTTCGATATATATTGCCTCAAGTTCGAGGACCTCCGATATGTATTGCCTCAAGGTCGAGGACCTCCGATATGTCCTTCGATGCCAAAACTCAAGCCATCGATCCTTCATTCTTGCCTAAATGGCCGTGAAATCGGGCTCTCCGATTTTCGCTGTATACAAATAGTCCTCGCATTTCTTAGAATGAAGAGATAAGAAATGATTTTGACCTTTTGCCTCTTCTACACTCCTACTATGACGGCAGTCCTTCAGAGCATTAATGATGTGACACGAAAAGTTGTGCAGAGGTCGTTGTCAACACAATTCTCGAAAAACCCATGAACCGTCATAGGTTCGACTTTCCCGCTTCAAGCATGCCCAAAGGACCCCTATAAATACTAAAATCACTTGTCTTTTCATAGTTTTGTATCTTCTTCTTCAGACCTTCAAATTTTAACTAAGTATTCTCCCTTCTTATCTTCTGCCTGTGCACATTCTTCTCGTCTTCTTACTTCAAAACCCGATAGTTATCATGGCAAAAACTTCCAAAATGGTTCAACAAAAGGAGGAGGTTGCTTCTACATCAAGCCCGTCTAAGGGCAAGTCAAAATCCCATCCTACCATCGACCAATGCATCCCTGGCCCTTTCGACACCATTTGCGACTTTACAATAGGAAAACCCCCTTTTACACCGGGTCGATGCGAGCCCATGTCCCGATACATAAGTGTAGTATCGGATATTGAGAGGGTGAAACTTGACTACCACTAGGAGGAGACAGCCCGAGTAGAGATCCATAAGGCTGACGAAAGCATAGTCACGCAAAAGGATGGCTTTCTCAGTGTATACACACACCCCTTCCCCTTAGGCCCCGTCAATTCTTTTTCTCCATCGGTTGACCCACTGATTCTTGATTTTTAGCATCAATACCGAGTGATGCTCGGTTAGATCTATCCTTCTTTTTGGAGGATTGTATATATATTTCGTCATATTACCAACATGGTCGAGGGAATGACCTTCACCCTTGACCATTTGATCAGATTGTATAGCCATAGACTCTTCCGTGGGGACCTTATTAAATTACATTGTTGATCCACCAAGGCGTTTCTTGCCTGCATCGATGAGGATAGAGATCGGGGATGGATGAGCCGATTCGTCAGAATCAGAACCTCGGACATCGTCCCTGTTGACAGAATGCCATTCCCGGAGGAGTGGAATATGAAACGTAAGTACCCCTGAATTGAGCATGCTTTTGCTGTCTCTTTCTCTTTCGACTGATTTTCTTTTAATTGTGCAGCCACTATTTGGTTTCCTGACGCAGTTCAGGACCTTCCGGGGTGGATCAAACATTTAGACTCTGCTTTCCCATAAAACAAATGTGTATGGCGTGAGCTAGCCAAAACACAATGGCATGCCAAGAACCATGGTACACTCTTGTTGCTTCTCCTTCATTCTAACTCTTGTACCTTTGCAAAAACTTTAGCTTTTCTTTCAACTTTCTCATCCCTTTCACATCTTTGCGAAGACTAGTTTCGCTCCTTCCCATTTATATCTACTTTGAGTAGTTATGGCCGACGTGCCCGAATCTGTTCACCAAGAAGAGGGAAATTCTTCCTCTTCCCCCAGCCTGGCTGGTGGTACACCGTCGACGTATGGTGAGCTGACCTAGTACTGCTTCGCTCCGAAAAAATACTTTGCTTTAGAGAAACCCTTCGACGCCACGGGCCACCGAGAGCATGCCTCGAGGTTCGTCCAATCGATAGAAGAAAACCACCTCGAGGCCGTGAGGAGAGACTATGCCTCGGGGGAAATGTGGTGCTGCAGATACCCTCTCGAGAAGAGAACGTCATGACTTATGTAGAGGGATTCTTGACCGTGTATACGTACCCGTTTACATTAGGCCACCTCGACCGATTTGTGCTCAAATTTTGCGGACTGGACTCGGAAGTTTGCAGCTTCCTCAAGATACAACGAGCGCAAGTGGCATGATCTCTCGAAGGGCAGATGGGAAGCAAAGCACCACGGTATGAGTCGTGTGGTATCCTTTATGATGAACATTTCCCTTTGTGCGTACTAATTCTAACATCGCAGATGTCGGTGGGTTTTTCGAAATGAGGCTGTACCCCTTCGAGGAGAGGGTAGGCCCGAGGGAGGACAAAAATCGAAAAAGATCCTCTACAGATGAGGACATTCTCGATGAGGCGGGGCCTTCTCGGAGGCATAAAAGAGATGCCACTACTAAGGAGAGTTTTATATATGTTAGTCATTCTGCGGACTTCAGCTCTCCTCGTGAGGATGATGCACTGTCTACGGCTCGAGTTGGGGGACCTTCCGAGGTTGCCGATTTTGTCAGGTCGGAGACCTCTAATCTCCAAGAAGATGTTCCCCAAGAGAGAAGGAGCAAGATTCCTCCACCATCGTTTGCTTCTGCCCTCGAAGGTACTTCGAGGGATGCTCAGGACCAGGGGCCGCCCGGACCAAGTGAGGTTTCGAGTGGGCATACCCCTATTGATAGCGGTTCAACTGGGGCCAGGCCAGTAAATGCATGTTCAACTTTTAAGGAGGCCCAGCGGCCTTGATCCGAGGTGAGCTTTAGTTGGCCTTGCTGACTTTTTAGCTATGAATCTTCCTTCTTTGAACTGAAGTTTTTCGTTTGTAGGTTTTTGACAAACTCAAGTTTGAGCTGCTCCACTGTGAGACCCGGTTGCGGGAAGTTTTGGGTAAGAAAATATCTCTCGAGCTTCTTTGTAATGAGAAGACCAAAGAGTTGATACATCTTGAGGTGGAGATGTATAGGAGCCGGATTTGTGAAGGCAAACTCGAGCGTCAGGTAACCCTTACCCTGAAGGGATACGTGCTTCTTTTCTCGTTTTTGGGAACTAATATTTTGGTGCTTCAGTTGCAGGGAAAGATAGAAGCGTTGGAGCGCCTTTGGCGCGAGGTCGGGAAAGTTAGTTTCGAATGCCAAGCGTTGAAGGCGCAGGTAAGCGTACATGTTACGGACCAAAGGAATGCTTTGGCCAAGGCTGCTGCCCTCGAGATACAACTTCGCAATGCCTGAGAAGATAGCTCAATTCAGTCGAGCAGGATTGTCAAGCTCGAGGCTGACCTTCTAACTATGAAGGCCGAGGTCGTGAATGCTTAGGCCAAAGCTGAGGAAGTCCGAGCGAAGGCCGATAAGAAGGTGGTCGTTTACTTGAAAGATGTTGTTGATTCTCGGGCTGAGCTGAGAGGAGATTTCGACAGAGAGAGGAGGGGCAATGAGAATGCCCGATGTAAGTCTCAGAGGGAGACCCTCGAAGAGATACATGCTAGGGTCTTTTACCTCTCGGAAGAGATAAAGAAGGTCGAGGCGGACGAGATCGATGCCAAGTTTTTCCTTTCTTCTTAAGCCGGTGCTGATATTTGAAGGCCGCCGTGGGAGCTGACCCGAGGGACCTTTGAGGGAGCTGGTCCCGAAAGTATACTAGATTTTGTGTTTTGTTTGTTTGCATAAGACTCATGTGGGAGTGTTGTAAATATGTATTTGTAATGCACATATATATATATATATATATGAAAGATTCTTTGGTTTGATTTGCTTGCCGAGAGTTAGCCCGATGAATTGGACTGATGAAACCCTTGGGGTCATAAATTGGCACTGAGGCTTTATAAGTTGGTGCCTTGGGCTCTTACGCTTTTGGTCGGTACGACCTTCGATGTAGCTGGAGACTCGGGATCTTACGCATCTTTGGCCCTGAGGCGCTTTAGTTAACCGTGTCGGACTTAGTCTCCGAGTTGGGTTTCGACTCGAGCTCAACGGTCCTCAGGTTTTCAAATCGGCCCTGAGGTGCTTTGGGTCGGTATGACCTGTAGCTGGCGACTTGGGCTCTTATGCATAAGGTTGATACGACTTTTAGCGGGCGACTCGGGCTCTTACGCTTTAGGTCGGTACGACCTTTGGTGTAGCTGGCGACTCGGGCTCTTACACTTTCTTTTGGATCTAAGGCGCTTTAGTTAACCATATCGGGCTTAGTCTCTGAGTTGGGTTTCGACTCGAGCTCAACGGCCCTCAGGTTTTCAAATTGGATCCCAGGCGCTTTGGGTCGGTATGACCCGTAGCTAGCGACTTGGGCTCTTACGCATGAGGTCGATACGACTAACTGGCGACTTGGGATCTTACGGTTTAGGTTGGTACAATCTTTAATGTAGATGGTGACTTGGGCTCTTACGCTTTAGGTTGGTACAACCTTTAACTGGTTCTTTTCGATGTTTTTCGAAGTAATTAGAGGCATGTGATTTTATGGCAACGGACGTCTCCGAGTTGCGTTAGTTTGGCCGGATCCTTATGACGGTGGTCATTGTGTTTGGCCGCATCCTTTTAGTCCCCGAGTGAGATAGCCATGGGGTCTATATCGAGGGTATGCCTTTTGGGTCTTACAAGTTCGATATATAGCCTTGAATTTGATATGGGGTTTATGCATGTTTTAAGGTCTTACAAATTTGTACATGCCTTGCTTGAGGTCTTACAGTTTTGATGTTGCCTCATGGAGGGCTTACTTGTACCAAGTTTCCGGCCCTGAGGTATTACGGCTTCGAGTTAGATAGCTTGATGAGCCGAAAGTCGGGGGCAGTCCCCGAGTCGGAATTGATGTTGCCTCGAGGAGGGCATATGAGCTCGAAATTACCTGCCCTGAGGTCTTACGACTTCGAATTTGATAACCCAATGAGCCGACTATCGGGGGCAGTCCCCGAGTCGGAATTGATGTTGCCTCGAGGAAGGCTTATGAGCTTGAAGTTGCCGGCCCTAGGGTCTTATGGCTTCGAGTTTTTGGCGACTCGATGGAGTGACTATCGAGGGCAGTTCCTTAGTGCTTGATAAATTTTTGGCCCTGGGCTATCTCTTGTGAAAATGGAAAACTTCTTCGATATGCGAAATGTGTTGATGATAGAAGGTACTTCTCTAATTACTTGGAACAAGTATACATGTTTTTTCCATCGAGGGTTCGATTATGTGGACACGATTTATTCGACCGTTGGGTCTGATACATCATTCTCCTGTCGAGACCCTCTTTGGCATATTTCAGTGATCTCCTAGGGGGATGCCCCCAGTATTCGAGGTTGATCAAAGAGAAGCCTTGAATACTTGGTGAGTTCTCCTTAGGTAGCATATGGATGTTGCCTCGTTAAGAACCTCGCTGGTAAAACCCTTTTGGGATAAAATCCGTCGTGAGGGAAAAAAAGTGCAACGTATGCTTTAAAACCTATGTCCTTCGAGCTGGGGGGTGCTTCGACTCCTTTCAATCGAACACCTGCACGCAGGTTAGCGTAAATTATGAAAGAAAAAGGGATAGGGTTGTACCTTAGCTGCGATGGCGCTTGAGCCTTGATATGCTTTGGTTATCAGTTCCGAGGACACAGCACAGTCCTTTGTTTGTTCCTAGGAGGATGTAGTTTGTGATTGTTACTTGGATGTTTTCTTGTTTTTTCTCTCCTTCGATGTAGAAGGTGTCAGTGCCACATCGCGCACTGCAAACATTTCTTTTGCTGCGTGCTGCTCTCCGTATACTATTTTTACTCCATCCTTCGTAGGGAACTTCATCATTTGGTGAAGGGTTGACGGCACCGCCCTCATATTGTGGATCCATGGCCTTCCAAGCAATGCGTTGTACCTCATGTCACCTTTGATGACATGAAACTTGGTATCCTGAATTATGCCGGCCACGTTGACCGGGAGGATGATTTCCCCTTTCATTTTTTCGCTTGCCATGTTGAACCCATTGATGACTCGAGAGGCGGCTATGATATGGTCGAGCAACCCGAGTTGCTCTACCACCATCAACCGAATTATGTGGGCCGAGCTACCTAGATCCACGAGCACACGTTTAATTTGAAATTTATTGAAAAGAAAAGAAATTACCAGTGCGTCATTGTGAGGTTGAGATAAGGTCTCGATGTCCTCTTCGCTGAATGAAAGAGCGTCTTCAGGTATATAGCTCCGAGTTCACTTTTCCCTGGTGATGGATACATTCATTTGCTTAAACATGGGTCCTTGAGGGACGTCGACTCCACCAATAGTCATGTGGATGATGTGTCATGGCTCTTCTATTTCATTTTTATTGTTTGCCTCTCTTTCCCGGAATTGATTTTTAGCTCGGTCGTTGAGGAATTCTTGAAAGTGCCCTTTGATGATTAGTCGGGCCACCTCTTCTCGAAGCTGTCTACAATCTTCGGTCATGTGACCGTGGGTATCGTGATATTCACATCAAATTGGGGTTCCTCTGCGAAGGATCCGATAGCTCGGGTCTCGGCCACCTGGTATCCCTGATCTTACTTATGGCCGATACGATGTCTGAAACATCGATGTTGAAGTGGTACTCAGATAGCTAGGGTGCCTCTACTGGCCCTGAGTGCCTATCGAACCCTGCTTTGTTCTAGAGTCCCCGAGGATTCTATCCTCGGTCCATCCTTTGGTCACTCTGAGGTATGTTGCGTCTCGAGATCCTATTTTCTACGTACGTTTGATACCTGTCTTTGCTTGGCCTTGGCTCTCTCTTTCGAGGCCTCGATTCCTTTGCTAAGACTCTAAAAGGATACACCGAGCCCGAGGGGGATTCCAACTGGTCGTCCTCGACCCTGATCTTCGACCGGTACCTGTTGTGCACGTCCGCCCAAACTATGGCAGGGTACTCGATTAAATTTTGTTTTAGTTGTTTCGAAGATATCGAGCTTTGCTCATTCAAGACCTGAGTGAAGGCTTATACCTCCCAATAGTCGGACACCGGTGGTAATTCCATTCGTTCCAATTGAAAGCGGGACACGAACTCCCTTAACATCTCATTCTCCCTTTGCTTGATTTTCAAAACATCAGATTTTCCTTATAGCGATCTTGATGGCACCAACATGTGCTTTCACAAAGGAGTCCGCCATCATGGCGAATGAATCTATCGAGTTTGGGGGCAGGTTATGATACTACATCATGGCCCCTTTGGATAGTGTTTCTCCAAATTTTTTCAATAGAACATATTCAATCTCTCCGTCTCTCAGGTCGTTCCCTTTCATAGCACAAGTGTAGGCAGTAATGTGCTCATTCGTGTCCGAAATTCCGCTGTACTTCGGGAGATCGGGCATTCTGAATTTCTTTGGGATAGGCATCGGAGCTGCACTTGACAGGAATGGCTTTTGCACGAACTTGTTTGAGTCTACACCTTTCATAATCGGGGTGCGCCTGGGATCTGATCGACCCTCGAGTTGTAGGTCTCCACTTTTTTGTCGTTAGCTTCTATCTTCCTTTCGCCTAATTCAATCCTTTTTGTTAGGTCTTCGAGCATCTTCATAATGGCAGGGTCGTCTACTGACCCATTATTTCTCGATCATTCCAGTGCCTGTTCGACTCGAGGAGCCGTTTCTGTTGGTGTCGTGCTCGGGGTTCTCTGATGGCTTTGTAGATGAGCAATAGCCACCTGTTGTGCCTGCAACATTTCAAAAATAACATGAAGGTTAACTACTATTTCCCTTTTGAGCAGGGTTTCCCTGTGCTTCACGCTGGTCTCCTTCACAAACGCTTCCGTTTGTATGAGAGCTCACATCGACATGTTGAGCATTGTATGAGCCTTCATCGACAGGAATTTGCACTGGTGCCCCTTCAGGGTTTTGCGGTGGCACACCGGCACTTGAGGCGGCTGTGCCATTTTCTCCGTGGTCCTTAGGACCGTTATTTTCATGTGCGTTTACTGAGTTAGACATTTCCTGACCTGAAATTGAAGATTCTTGGGCAAGAAAAGTATGAAGAATAACTTGTGTTTTTAGAAAACCAGCACTAAAACAATCACTATTTTTTTAGCCCCACGGTGGGCGCCAAACTGTTTACCTTGAAAATGATAATCACAATTATATTTGATTATGTAGTTCTAAAAATACGTGATCTATTTTAACACTGATTGCTTAGGAAGTAGATGCTGAATATGAAGTGCGAGAAATGAAAAAAGAGCGAAAGGAACGAAATTCAAGAACATAATAAATGAGAAACAACAATTCAATGAATCAATTATAGAGAATGTTTTTGTTATAGAGCATTGAATATCATATATGTTACAAAGTGACAAGGGCCCCTTTTATATATGAGGGGGAATCCCAATATAGTACATGGGTAATTAATGCAAAGAGATATGGTTGGTACATCCATTTAATACCACGGTATAGGCTTGTACTAATTTGTGTATCTTGTCAGCTTTAATCACGTGCCCCTTGGGAATTTACAACCTTTCCATGTTGGCCTTCGATATGCACTTCCTTGAGGTCGAGGACCTTCGATATATATTTCCTCGAGGTCGAGGACCTCTGATATGTATTGCCTCGAGGTCGAGGACCTCCGATATGCCCCTCGATACCAAAACTTGGGCCATCAAGCCTTCATTCTTATCGAAATGGCCTTGAAATCGAGCTCTCCGATTTTAGCCATATACAATTCTTTTGCGAACTTTCCTATAAATCTGCATAGCTTCGCGATTCCAAAGCAATAATGACATAAACGCGGTTCCATCAATAACACAAACTTGAAGTCGATACTTGCAAGTCCAATTTTTTTTTAATCTTGTGCATTTCCTTTTTATATATTTTAAAATCATATGATATGAAAATTACCTGTGACCAACAGAACATTGTTCTTCATTGCATTTGTTACAAAAAAATTTGTTCCAATTTTGTCAACCATTTTAGTGCACTTGTTGCATGCCAAGTATGACCATCCTCGTTCAAGTTCCAAATTCACGATTTTTGCAGCAATCCAGTAGTACATTCCTATTTAAGAACAAAAATATTGTTGTAAATTAAACTGGGAAAATATAAAGTAAATATAACTTGAATACTAAATTTAGCTCACTTCTGTACACTGAACTAAATCTGTAATAGTTTTAAACGATATAATTCTTATGGCTAGCTCATCTTTGACAGAATAACTTTGTTGAGAGCTTGTTTGAGTAATCCGCTCACAGTTAGATTGACATGTTGCAACTAATTTGCATAAGTCGCAACCTTGTAAAGTGATAAATCATAGTAACATTATGTAAGCACACAGAATAGAAACTTACGCCCTTTACAAATCTAGATTTAAACTCAACATACTGCGGTAGAGTAGAATTGATCCAAAGTTTTGTAGAATACCAACAACTACGCACTGAGTAGTTACCTATAGATAAGATAAATCAAAAATTAGAAATTATAATTTTATTTGAAACTAAATTTTAAATATAGATGTAAAGTTGGTAAACCTAGGAATTTTTGAGGTTTCATAAATTGTAAAACAACAATCAAAGGTTCGTTTATAGCTCCATTCAAGTGAGGCTGAATTTGATCCACAAGTTCACTCCATAAGGTTGCCGTAATCCTATTCCTCCTATAAGTTTCAAGGTAATCGTTCATCAACAAAATAATAGAAATAATTAAACTGTAAAAGAATAGTTTACATCAGTGAATAACTTACTCATCATCTTCGAGTGTAATATTGAGAAAGACACTTTTGTTATCTCCTTGCTCGTGGGTCTTAACATCTTCATACGTCACAACCTGACCAATGACATCTAGAAATATAAAAGTTAGTTAGACAATTTTGTAAAACGTGGTAATAATGGAAAAGCAGAATTACCGATTAATTCAGCCTCATCGACATCATTCTGATTTGTTAGCTGATCAAAAGGACGAAAGTTAAAAATATTCATATGAAATGAAGAATCAAATATTTCCTCAACCGTTGTCCTATGTGTAAATGTGAGCCTCAGATTTTGTGTTGTATTCTTTAAATTCAAGTTGTTTGGTCCGACAACAAAGTAGTTCATGTGATATAAGTCGAGTTCATGTATCTTGGTCCGAAAAAATTTAATTACATACTTCCCAATCGAGGCGTGGATACGATCACCCGAAAAAAAATAGATTCATTATTAGGATGTATCATATATATAGAAACAGAAATATAAATTGCACATAATCGTTTCATATGTGAGTCAAGTTTCGTTATGTTCGTCCTAACCATCTTAATAACAAACCTACGGATATTATTTTAAAACTCTTGCTGTGTTATTTTAGAAATGTTAAATGTCCCAGAATAGAAGATATTGCACATAAATTGGGACAGAGGACCCAATATTATTTGTTTATGATCGATATCCTTAATAATATCATCCCCCCTCCTCTTTTGTATTAACTGTTAGTTGGTATATAATGTAATAGAAGGGAAAATTCTGGCCCAATATCTGGTGAAGTTAGCCAGTGAAATAGAAGATTCTGAAGAGGAAACAACAGAAGAGGAAAAAGCTCAAAAGTAAGACTAATACAACACTAATAGAGTACTGTTGTGAATACAATGTTAATAGAAATAGAGTACTGTGAAAAATTTATCCATAAAACCAGAAAAGAAGAAAAACTTTTGAACTATGTAAAGTTGAATATGTTACCTTTGCATATTGTAAAATCAACTCAATCGAATATGATTTTTTAGGATTGAAACGATCCGGCATTTTCCACATTCGAACGACTCTAACTTTGAGATTTCATTGCATCGAGTTGCTTGAAATTTGACTGATTTCATGAAGTGTTTTAGCCATATTTGCAAACTTTTGTATTGTGAGCAGAGGAAAAATTGGAGTAGAGAGTAGAAAAGAAAATAGAACAGGGAGCAGGCGTTTGAGACATTATTAGTGTAGGAGATAGTTTCTAAGTGATGGAGTTAGATTTTGATGCCCACGTTTGGGAAGAGGATCGTGGAGTATTTTTTTCCCTTTCTTCCTAGTAAAACTTTTAAAATAAAAATTATCTGTAATGAATTTTTTTAGTTGAATATTCCGGTATATAATAAATTTAATAAATAACTAATGAAGAAACGTGGGAGTCCAAACACTTGAATTAGATGATCATGATGAAGAAACATGGAAGTCCAGAAAAGGTAGGAATCATGAATAGATACACAAACATGGGTCTCTTGATGAAAATGACTGAAACATATTAATGCTTTATCCAAGAAATAACTGAAATAAACGTGGGACTCCTAATGCTTTATCCAAGTTGCAAATTAACGTGGGACAAGTAATGCTTTATCCAAGCTGCAAATTAACGTGGGACTATTAAGAGAATTAACTGAAACATATTAATGCTTTAAAAGCTACAAAATAATTTTTTTATTTTATAATTTTTTTGAATCTCCAAGCTTATTAGAGCGTTGTCTTAAATTTTGAAACGTGTCGAGAACATGGTTTGACACTTGGCACAATATAATAGATTTTCCTCTCCTTTTATATATTAAGTAGTACTCGTACTCGTCCGTTGCGCGAAAAATATTAAATATTATTTTTTATAAAAGAATATTACTTAAAAACTAATATTATTTATTGAAAAGATAACATTAAAGTCATGAGGAAATGTGCATATCATATTATACAAAATGTAGGAAGCTCCTTTAGGCTGAAGTCGAAATATCAAAATATCCTTGAAAAGTGGAATGACCATTTTAGCTGTCACGTAATACTATTACAATAATACTTCTGATATAGAAATGTAAATATACGTGCATTCAAAAAAGAGAACAAAAGAAGTTAAACATAAGAAAGAAAAAAGACAAACGCCGAATACATTTCAGATGGTCAATATTTAGAAAGACATATAAGAGAATAGTGTTCATATCCCAGGGGAAACATCATGAACCATGTCATGCATCTTCACAGAATCAAACTTATTTTTCCTTTCAACCTAATTACTTTGGCATTTGGATCAGGGAGGCAAAATGGAATGTGTAACAGAATACTTTGGCATTGGAGCCTTTCTACAACCCGCAATCTCAAGATATGAAAATGAAATTTCTTGATCTTCGGAATGCACCATGATAGCTTGATATGAAAATGAAGCTGTAGCTTTGCAGAACTGCGATATAACATTCAGAGCTCCAAAGTCGTTACCGAGGAGGACGATTCATCTGTGATGCTCAAATACAGCCGTTGAAGGTGTTTCATCTCTAGTCCCCCTTCTTTATTTCGTTATTTTGTAACTATTGTTGGCAATTTCAAGAGATCTAAGCAAGTTGATATTTCTTTCTTTCTTTACTCTGTATTTCATTCCTTTTTTTCTAAATATTAGTGCGCGCGCCTTCTTTACTTGTATGTATTTGCTGTCATATCTAGGGTTAGTTGATGGCAGGAAGTCAGTATGCAAAAAATTACCTTGCATTTTATTCTATGATTTGTTGACTTCAAAACTTACCTTGACCTCAGAACTTTAATTTCCTAGTTAATGAGCTTTGAGTAATTGCATCAAGTCTTAAATTTCACTCCTTTGTACAGCATACGTCATCATCCTAGACTTGATCGAAATTAATAGGTTGACAGTTGAAAAATACGTATATGTAAATTGAGACTACATAGATGAAGGTTCTTATAATACTATCATCCAATAGGTTCTCAAGCAAAATTGTCTTTGACTATGATATGTTAGTGTATCTTTTGTAGTTTCAAAATGTCTAAGTTTTACAATAGAAAAAATAAATTATTATTTATCCGATATAGCTCTGAAGATTGGTCAAATTGATCATTCATAAGAAAAGGAAACAAACAAATTGTGAAGGAAGAATTGCATTTGGATATTCATCGGTGCCCACGTTTTGGACATGCTTGGTTGGATTAGTACTCGAAGCTTAAATGTGAAGGTTATATATATCCGGAATTCGTTGGGTTTTAATTATGTTATTAACATTGTACAATTGGACGTAATGATTTAATTCGATAAAGGCCAGTGTTTCAATCAACTGTTAGGCGAAATATTTTTACTCAAGCTCATGTGGTACGAGGGCAAAGCGTATTGCTGCTAGGTATGATTTATGTATATGCTCTTTCCTTACTGATTTTACCATGTTATTGTGGGAACCTGTTGTTAGCAAGTACCATACGCATGTGAATAAGTACTGATATTTAGAATGTTTGAGCTACTTGAGTCATCCATTGCCTTAGATATAAAAAGGTAAATGAAAAGACCAACTTAAAATTGTTTGTTGTACATATGGAGAAGATTAGTGACAATTTCCTCGAGTAAAAAGTTTCTAGGTGAATACCATGAAAAAATAGGATCTCTCGCTCATGATATATAGAACTTTAATTTCTGCCATATCGATCATGATGTTAGAGTTTTTCAAATCGTTTCCTGCTTAATATCAGTTCGCTTTGCCGTTTTTATTTTCTCTCTTTTTTTTGATTTCGGGGACAACGTTGTTCAATAATGAGAATGGTTGGCAAGGAAGAGTTTGAAGATATTTTTTGATGTTTTTTTTTTTCATGTGTAAATGTATTGCGATGTATTTATGAAGTGTTTTCTTTGTGTTAAGACATTTAAGTAATGAAATTTCTTATACTATTGCAACGAAATGTATTTGGTACTGTCTTTGTGTTTGCTGTTATGTTACTAGGAAATCGATAGCAAAATATATTTCATTTTTTTAATTAAAATTTTGGTTTAAAAGGTATACAGAAAGAAAGTTCTAAACTATTGTGGCAAGTTAAAGTCACTCCTAAACTATTGTGGCGAGAAAAGTCGCTACTAAATTCTTTTTAGTGGCGACCTACCTAAATTCAATTTTATTAAATTTCCTTGTGTCGTGTCTTTCTTTACCTTTAGTGGCAGGTGTAGTCGCCATAAAATCTTTATTTCTGTGGCGACCCGCAATAGTCGTCACAAAAAATATTTAGTTTTGGTAGTTCTTGCAGCAGCCTAAAGTCGCCCCTGAAAATATTTTGTGTGGCGACTTTCCGGTCTTTTTTGGCAACCTTAGTCGCCACAATAAATCTAATTTCTTGTGGTGGTCGAGGGGGATGAGGCTAAAGCCCATGGATTGAGGAAGTATGGTGGATACCCACTTATGGTCAAACGAAGTCATATGAGACCTCAATATGCACTACATTTCCTATCCCTATGGTGTGTTGTAGTGCTTTATAAGGTTGATCTTATTTTGCTCTTAATGATTCCATAGCCTTATGGTAGTCTAAGTGTAGATAGACTTGATGGAATCACCTACGTGAGTGTAAAGGTGCGGTCGCCTTTTATGAAAGACTTGGGATGTCTTTCTAGAGCGCTCATGAGACCCAAGGTATGTGCATGACCATAAAATGACTTTGTTAGTATCGCGGAATTTGCATAAAATTAAAGATATAGTATGTGTTGTGGGGGTCTCAGCTTATGTCCATTCAGTACAAGTATACTTCACTTTGTGGATGTCAATTGTTGCCTCATTTTACTACGTGTCAATTTAAATCGAAAGATATTGACACTTAAGTACATGTTTCTTCTTTTGTCCAGAATTATTCTATTTTTGTCTAAGCATTAGTGGGGGATTATATTATTGATATTATTTATAATGCAAAGTCAAAAAAAAAATTTGAAAATTCATTTACAACCAATAGCCATGGGTATTTTTGTTTTACAAGTGTCCTATCTATTTCCATGTGGCATTGATTTAAAGTCAAGTGTTGAATGTCTTTGACAAGTGGCTATGCAAATTTACCATGTGTCTTCATGAATGGAAGACAAGGTACACTTGTTAATATTGGAGTCAAGTGGACTAATATATTTGGACAAGTGTCAAAAGACTCTCCATACTTGTCATACATGCAACCTCCCTAATTGTCTATAAATATGTTATGGATTAACCATCATATTCACTCAATTCTAAACCAAGAATTCATCTTTCTAATCATTACTTTCTTCCTACAACATTTCTAATTTTTGTAACAGCTACAGAAAATACCTTCATGTTCTATTCTGGACAACTGTTTTGTGCAAATTCTAAACATCCAGCAAATAGTGCACGTGTTTGGAGGTGCTGTGGAACCTTGTGGAGCGATCGGCCTTAACAATTTACACCTAGTCGGACCGAAATCGCTTTCAAGACAATGGCTTATCACGACACAGTATTTTTAGTAAGTTATTATTCTTTCCTTCGTGATCTTAGTCAATATTATCTACTCATATGTCTTACACATTTTGCACATTGTTTATATATCTAACAAATAAGAATTTCCAACCTATCATTGTAACATGCATGTGTCCCTGATTAGCGAGAGAAAAATGAAAATCATAAGCCACTTATCTTCTTAAATGCAATTTCCATCTCATATCACAAAAGGGAAGTCGCTTCTGCGTGGTCGAAACTTAGTATCCTTAGTTAAAAAAATAATCGACAATGTTCTTCAATGCATAACCTAGATAATTTCCATTTTGGTCGACTGGGGGATGGGGACCATTTTGGTCTGGTTTCACAATCCATCTCAACTTGGGACGAGTACGAAATATCACCACGTAATCTCCTGCAATAAAATGTATACTTTTGTTTTCCTCCAACAGCCTAACCTTGTTGTACCTCGTGAAACAAAGCAAATCAACACATGGAACCTATCCCTTCTTAATTACTGTACTTATTATTGACATGACAAAACTCAACAGGAATCTTTCCAACTTCCAACAAAACCAAGCAATGAATATCAACAACATTAATATGCATCTGGGATACTGAGACAGAGCACCTGGAGCACTACTTAGTTGATAAAGCCAAAATAGTAGTCTCTATATAGCCCAAATCCCAAAGAAAAACATTATTTTGATGGGTATTGGGATTTGGGAGACTACGATCACCAATATATTTTTAATGGGAAGTAATAAATAATTACTTTTCTATTATAATTTAGATGAGATATTTTTCTTATTAATTTGTTACTCGATTTCAAGAAGATTGATATATTTTTACAATTAAAAATAATTTAATATTAAACTTTTTATTTTATAATCACATAAATGTCATGGTCTCACAAAACTTTTTTTCCTTAAATTTTAAATATCACAAGTTTCAAAAACTTTTTTTTTTAAATTCCATATCGAGCCAAATTACCTAATTTAAATTAAAACTGGGGGAGTAATTACTTCATCTAGTCCTTTTAATTTGTCATGGTTATTGAAAACAATTACTTTCCCGATACATTTTAATTGATTTTTAGCATTTTTTTCTTGTACTCTATAATAAATATTAAGAAGGAATTAATTTCTTTTTTTCAAAGATGTCGTTGGAGTAAAATGTCTAGAAGCATTTGTTACATTTTCAATGAATAAATTAGGATTAATTGATATGGTCAATTTCATTGTTAATTAATGTTAAATTCTTTAAATTATATGAAAATAACAAAAAAAAAATCAACTAAATTTGACGGTAGGAAGTAGTTAAAAATATTTGTCTTTTACAAAATCAAGAGATAATTCGTTAAACTTTTTACACTTTTACCCTTACTCTAGTAAATATGTAATGACATTAATTTATCAAAGCAAGAGTCTTAATAAATTGAGATAAAAGATAAAATAGGACAATTTAATCAATTATCTTTTTAATTAATATTTTAAGTTCAGTGTCTAGTAATTTACATTAACAATTCACGTTTGCGTTGTATTGTTACTTTTGTTCCATAAAAGGACTTATTTGCAATTTACAAAATTCTTCCTCTACATAAATGGGGAAGTACTTGTCACCTAAACTATCAGATCTAACTTTAGGTTCTTATATTTCACCCTTTCAAGAAAATGAAGTCATGTTCCCCTTCCAAAACTAGACTCTTATATGCCAATGGTGAAAATTCCAAGGAAAACATGAGCATGAAATACAGAGAGATAATATCAACCCTCCCCAAACGTGAAACTCCCTATCCTCCTTATGAATTCTGCCAATACCAAGGCTTTTGGTTCCCTTTTTTCTACCTAGAAGGAATTGCATTTTTATCAGAGGTCTTTAAGGCTGAATCTTCTAATATTTTCCTTTGCAGTTTTCCCAAAACTGGTACCAATTGGCTTAAAGCCTTGGCCTTTTCTATTATGACAAGATCAGATCAACTTTTTGATGACTCCACCAAGTTACCCCAAGAAATTGTACCAACAATGGATACTGATTATGTCTTAAACCCTACTTTTCTAGACACTCATGAGTTGCCTTTGTTTGCCACACATCTTCCCTACTCTCTCTTACCACAATCTATATTAGACTCAGATTGCAAGATCATTTACATATGTAGGGAACCCAAAGATACATTTGTTTCTCTATGGCATTTTACTAAAGCAGTTAAGAAAAACGTTGAAGAGCTTAAGGATATCCCCCGTTATCCACTGGAACAAGAGTTCAAAAATTTTTGTGAAGGAAAATCCTTGTCTGGACCTTACTGGGATCACGTTACAGAATACTGGAAAGCAAGTTTAGACAGACCCGATAGAGTGTTCTTCTTGACGTACGAAGATTTGAAGAGCGATACTTTGGGTTATGTGAAGAAGCTAGCAGAGTTTATGGGGAAACCTTTCTCTCAGGAGGAGGAAATGCAAGGTGTGCCTGAAAAAATAGTGACTCGCTCTAGTTTCCAAAGTTTGACAAGTTTAAGTAACCTAGAGGAGAATAAGACTAGAAGTTCCGGACCCATCAGAAACACTTTATTTTTTCGAAAAGGAGAAATTGGGGATTGGAAGAATCTTTTGACGGAGGATATGGCAAAATCCATTGATCAAATAACACAAGACAAATTTCAGCGTTTCGGCTTAACATTCTCCAAGGAATAAAAAGAAAACTTTTTCATTTAGATCTCTCTTTCTTCTTCTTCTCTTATGTCTGTCTTGTCTTTCATGTTTTTTGTTATTTTTTGCTAGTAATAATCCAGACGTCCTAGTTTGTTATCAAACCTTTCATTTGATATGAATTTATTTCATGAAATTAAGCGATGTTAAGTTACACATTTAGTCAACTGGCTGTACAAATAATTACTACATGTGTCTCACATAAAAAGAAAAACATTTTTGTGTGGATAAATCCTTTTTGAGAAATAAATAAACTTGCATATTGAATACTAGAGTTACTAGTCCTAGTAATAAAACAAAATCCATAACCCATAAACATATCTTACAACGCCAAATTGTAAAAAGAGTAATCTCAGGGGAAAACCTCAATATCCTCTTGTTTATTTTAATTTGAAGCCAAAAACATAGAGATCGTCAATAAAAAATCATTAGAGCCATTAGTAAAGAATTGGCAAGATTGTAACGCTACACGTAGAAGATTCATTGATGCCTATGAAGGTTGTTTATCTTGGTCAGGGGCTGGTGTTGTCCAATACTGCTTAGTAGCAATTAGAAGCTTTTCCCTAACATGAGGACCACCTTCATGATCAACCATCCTGCTATCCCATTGTAGTCCATCTACTATGCTCTTCACATTTACCAAAACATCCACGTCATCTCGGAAAATTACACTACCTTGTGGCCTTAATATTCTGTCCATTTCCAGTAATATATCTTCCATTTCACATCTGCATACATAAATGTAAATAAACAATCAAAAACATTCAACGACTGCTCCGGGAATATGAACCATCCAACGGTTACCTGTCCTGGTAGAGGCTGAAAACAGAATCAGCATGTATGAAGTCATAAGTTCTAGGGTAAGTAGACATGGCTTCGCACCTAAATGAAAAGAGCATCATCAGCGAGGGCGGATGTAGCCTTTAGTCTACATATTCAACTCAAACCATAACTTTCGGCACGGAGTATAAATTTATATGTAAAAAGCTACTAAATCTCAACAAATAAGATCTGAACCCATAATTTTAATAGTATAATGAATTCAATGCTGGATATCTTAAAAATTGACCCCATTAAATTTAAATATTGGATCCGCATCAGGAAATGGCAAAAGCAAGATTTCCAGAGAAGAAGTGGGCTTACCAGCTTTGGTATGTCCCAATCAAACCACGTTCATAGATAACTCCGAGGGTGTCAACTTCAGCCTCAACAGGGACGACGTTCATGATCCAAACTGGATCATCAATAAGTGCGGCTGCAAATCCTCCCAACCAAGGATTCATGTCAAGTATATTACGGTACCTTCCACGTTCTGCTAATTGGAAGTCCAAGGCCTTGTAGTGAGCGACTCTCTTCTTCCACAATTCTATATCTTTAGAGAAGCCCTCTGCAGTAACTCCCTCTATACTTCCACTAGCAATCCTAGGAGGGACTGCAGTCAATCTTTCCGGCCAATTGGCTAGTGGCCCTCCAGCAATATCTCTAACATGAGACACTTCGGGTAGGGGATTCAAACAAGCATCAATCTTTGTGTACCTGGAAGATTGAAGAGTCTTCAATAGGAATACTACCTATTATATACTTCATCTAGGAAGCATAGTTTTGACTTCAGCGAAATTGTATAAGTTTCTACCATGACAAAAGTGAGGAATATTTTAGAACAGTTCCAATGAAAATTAATGTGACAAAAGGTGCAGAATAACATAAAGTAGTTCAATTGCGACACAGACAATCGCCTTTTATCAAAATGTCTAGAGGTACACGTTCAAACTGTTTTAAGGACATCAAGAAGAATGAGATGAATATGCCCCATCCGTAGTACATCATCACATTCTTTAAGTAAAAATGTTGAAACAAGGATGGAGTTCATATCACCTAAAGGTCTCTTAGAAATTGTTTAAAAAAATCATTTGTGAAATAGCAACACATCATAATTGAAATCATTCAAGAAGTAGAACCTTACCATGCTTTGTCTGGATCTTGTTCCTGGCAAAAGGGTGGCTTCCTGAAGACCTTCCGGTTAATTTTGCAATGCATGTGATTAGTAGGCTTCTGCCAAATTGCTAGTTCGCCTTTCTGAGTTACTTTCTTCCAGCATAGGCTTCTTGCAACACTCTCAATTTGATCTTGCTCTGCTTTCAAATCTTTGGCTGTTCTATTCCAGCCCTTCCAGTGATTTTCCCAGTTAATAGGTGGTCCAGAAAGAATCCAATATCCACCAGGACGTAAAATTCTATCAACTTCAATTAAATACAGCCCATCTGCTCCATATCAAATGGATAAAAAAGTAAAATTAAAATGATATCAATCTTTCTTATAATGAGCAAACATTTCAAAGCTATGTAATTTAGATTACCATATTGTCCCCAAGGGATGAGGCAGCGAGAACAATGCGCCATATCAAAAGCTCTTGCAGGGTAAGGTAGCCTTTTAGTAGCTAAAATCCCAATCAATGCCGGAACTCCTCGCTCAAGGGCAAATTGAACTTGAGCTTCGTGTGTGTCTTTTGGTGCAAATGAAATTGGTAGGATGTTTCGAGAGAGCAAGTAAGCACCCCAACTTGCAACCTGAACATGTACATGCTAAAATAAGCCTCATATGGTGGAGCACTGACGAAGCCAAAAATTTCCCTAACGGTGTCCAAATTTGAAAGAAGTAAAAAAATTCCGACAAAGCTGGATATTCAATATATATATTATATGCATCTAAAATCTAATATTTTTCATTATATCTCGATGAATGATGGTCAAGAGACAACCCTCATCAAAGGGTGGCGTCGCCCATGTGGTGGAGGTAAAGAAATAGAACAAGAAAACTCACTTAGTAGGCATTTGGACATAAAAATTGTAAAATTCGAAAAAAAATGGTGAAAATGGTATTTGAAATTTAGAGTTGTGTTTGGACATAATTTCAGTATGGTTGCTTTTGAAGTTTTGTGAATGAAAATTTAGAAAAATAACTTTTTGCATTTTTTCAAATTTTCGAAAATCTCCAAAATGCATATTCAAGTGAAAATTGAAAATTTTATGAACAAAAATTTCGAAAAAAAGTGAAATTTTTTTGGAAAAATCTTCCATCAACTTTTATGTCCAAACAGGTACTCCTTCCGTTTCAATTTATGTGAACCTGTTTGGCTGGACACAGAGTTTAAGAAAAAATGAAGACTTTTGGAATTTGTGGTCCTAAATAAGTCAGAAACGGGTCCACAGTATTTGTGTGGTTACAAAAGCTTCTCGTTAAGAGTAGAATTGTAAGTTTAAACAAAATTGTTTCCAAATTTAGAAAGGAGCCATCCGTTTTAGAACGGACCAAAAAAGAAATATTTTTACATAAACTAGAACGGAAGGAGTACTTAGTTTTAATAATTTCATTTACATCCTTGAGCCACGGCTACACATGGTTCACTCACTCTAGAGGGACTGTCGCTTGTTCTTTTGGGGCAGTCAATTTTTACACTGCCATGAGACCACCAAAAACTGTATATATATTTTAACAATTTTTAAATATTTATACTAAATTCGCACCAATAACGACGTAGTTCTAATGGACTAGTGATACTCTCCCAGTGACTTAAATTATGGATCTGCCGTTGATTGTTCATCTGGGAATCTTCTAATACTATAGTGTCTAAAAGAGGTAATTACATCTCAAAAGCATGGACTCTTTTCTACTAGCTGTAATGGAATTTGGATCCTAACAATGCAAATCTTGAGAATTCAGTTGAAACTGAAACCAACAGGGTGGGAAATGGAATTTAAACTACATATGCGTACGCAATTAATAAGTTCCCATATCACTTGCATAAAATGTGAGTAGGATTATTACATTACAAATGTTAAAACCATAGTAGTAATAACTTTTTCTTAGGTTGCAATTTAGTCTTGAATTGATTAGTTTGTGCCCTTTTTTTTTTGGTAAATCAATAAAACATATATTCTTTAAGTGTAATTGAAGGAAAGACACATTTTGGGCTTCAACCAATTGAGAATTCCACTAAGTTCACTAAACCGAACTACCAACTTTTTACAGTAAAACCAATAATTTCAACGCTAGGAATGAAAATCCCACACGAAATGTATTAAAACTTGTGGCAATCATCTAGCTCAACCACCCTCCCAACGCACCCCACTTCAACCAACTACCCATACATATTCTATAAGAACTCTTCACAAATCTCCATAATTAGAGAATAAGAAAGTCAAATTTATGAAATTCTTTTTTTCCTGAAATATGTAATTTTAGACCACTTCCAACCAATACGTTGGAAAACCATGTGCATTGCCATAAAACTTACCCATTCTATTCTTACTTCTCTTAAAAAGGGGAATTGATGACATAAATTTTCCTAAAATAAGTCAATTTTTTTGTGTTTGATTGCCAGAAATTATTTTACAACGAAATATATTGTCCACCAAAAGCCTCACAATTATCAATCAGCACTTTAAGACATTAATATGAATCACTAATACTCAAATTTTTAACTCTAAAGTTTGCTCACCCCAAAACGTACCAAAGCACGAATAAAGAAGGCGGGTTGCGATATGTTGGTGTAAATTTAAAACTAGTCAATTTGTGATGACTCGTCAAATACTCAAAATTTTCTATGCTACCATTATTACAAAAAATTTAATAAATATTTGGGAAATATTTTCTAACCAAATCAGTACCAGAAAACCTTTCTGGGAAACATTCTCCAACAACAAGTCATCAAGTATACAAACACCAAAAAGGAAAAGTCCAAACGAATTCAATAAAATAATAAAACTTACCCCACAACCGGTATCAATGGCGGTCCTGATGGAACCATCTTTAAGATTGATCAACTTTCCGATATCATCAATATAAGCATCGGCGCCACGTGGGAACATGGTACCGCCGCCGGGGAACGTGAACCGATCATCCTTAAACCGGACCCAATTCTGACCGGCTTTCTCTACCGTAAGATGTTTATGCGGAACATTCGCATACCAAACCGAGTCACGACTTTCCGGCCACCTGAACGGCGGTTTATAACCAAAAGGTGCCGGAATTCTGCACTTTAACAACTCATTCTTCTCAGGACAATGCCTTTCTCTATAAATAAGCATGTTTCTATCGAATTTCAACGACCTTTTTGAATCCTCACATGGTGTGTATTCGGACAACTCGGGGTTGCATGAAGGGAAGTGGTTTACACGCGCCGATGGTGATAGTGGGACAAGGTCAGCGGCGGTGTGGTGGGCGGTGAAGTCGAGGGAAATCGATGAACCGTAATTGGAATTTGTGTTAATTGATGGGTTGCAGGGGAGGGTGGTGGAGGATAATTGAGTGGTATTAACACCACCTTGTGGCCAAAGTCCGATTACATAAAAGGTACAACAAAGAACAACGGTTGCAGCCACGTAGTAAAGATTAGCTTTCTTGGATTTCGATGTGAGATAATGTGACAAGTTGGTCCATATCGCCATTGCCGCACCAACTCAAGAACAATAAAAAAGAAAAGTAATGACAAAAAACAAAAAAAAGGATAAGTTGATGAACCTTGAGTCTGTATTTATGGGGTTATCATATAAGTGTTTGTTCTGGAGACAGAAACAGAGCTCTGTGTGTGTTTTTCTGATCATGAGAGTTTTAATTTGGAGGATGACGAATGAACTTTCTTGACGAGGTGATGAGTTATTGAAGGAGTAGAGATGGAGTTTGAGGTTGTTGGGGGGGAATTGGAAGACGCTCTAACGCGCCGACGCTCCCTCGTGAGTAAACTTAATTGAAGAAATGAGGGAGGGAAATTAAGAAGACGAAAAGGCCACAAGGAAGGGGAAGTATATTTATGGATGATGTGGCGCTTATACAAGGTAAGTCCTAATGTTGTGAGAGGTAAGATTTGGAGTTTCGGATCTTTCTCCTTTTTAGAACTCTTTACTCTATTGTTTTTTGTTTAGAAAAGTATGAGGTTTTTTCTCTCTTTTCCTACAATGCTCTTACTAATTTAGATTTCACACCATAAAATTCCACAAAAGAATTTTACCTCTTCTTACCAAAGATAACTAAAGTCAAATCCGAAACGCTAATTGAAAGCGAAGATTTTTTTTAATATTTCACCGTATCCTTCATTTAATATCAAATCACACCAAAATTGTTTTAAAATAAAATATAAAAAAAAACTAAATTCAGACATTAACCGTTCAATTCTTTAAAAACAATATTTATGCAATTTAAAAGTTACGTACGGATATTATGAATCGTAATTTTCCTAATTATATATGCTTAAATTCTATTGAAATAGCTAAAGAAATTCTTTTTACTCCCATGATTGCTAATAGTAACGGTGTGTGTATATATATATATATATATATATTTTATTTTATTTTAATATAGAAGCAATATTCTTTTCTCTCTTTTCACATTAAAGCACTTTGACAGTGAGCGAGATCGTTGGAATTCAATCAAAATAGTACTGGATGAGTAAGATATAAACTTTTTGTTGGGTTGTGTGGATCACAAAATAGATTTCGGACATACTCTTTCATAGGCTCGACACAGATTGTGACGTCGGGTCCTCTCTTCTCTTCATGAATCTCAGAAGTCATCATCCTATCTATTGCGGTACTTCCATTATTTGTCAATTTGAAACATAACGAGACTCAACATGAACATAATTCGACAAAAGAAGAACTATTTTAATATAATAGAATTCAACCGAAACGAGATAATTAATTGATGTAGTAAACGCTAAAGTTTTATGTCTTTCTTTTTCGGCCAGATACTTTAATGTGAGTTTAAGTAACTATTTTAATATTCTCACGTTTGTTTTTGCTTTTGCTTTTGCTCTCGCACGCAAGGTACGTACTTATAAGACTCCAGAATACAAAAGCCAAACGAACATTTTTCTGTTAAAATTAGCAGAGTTAGTTGTAGTAGTGATGGTGTCTATTCAATTTTCTTGCGCATCTTAACACTGAATCTTTGTTATTTTATAGAAATTTATTGCATATACATAATATTAGATTTAAAACTTAGTTATTAGCACTCGAAAGTCGTCGTTTTAAAATCAAGATGCCCGTAAAATTAAAATTCTAGCTTTGCTTATGTAATCATGTCAATTACAAGATAATACATGTAATTCTCTTGATAAGCATTTAATATAATCTAGTAAAAATAATGATAACTTACTATCACAAGTTTAAATTCATTGATAATATATCTTTGCTTTACTTGTGTAAATAATTTAAATTCTTCCATTAAAATAATTCCTAAAGAAATGATTAATAAAATTGCAAGTACAGCAGGAATTAAAGTATCTTTCCAGAAATGGCAGTAATACAAAATCAATAGAATCAGATTTACTCAGACCAGGAAATAGTAGCAGCAGTAATTGCGCTAATCTGATTTCAAACTTTTTCCGGATCCAACTATCTCACAAAGTATTCATACTTATGCTTGACCACAGTAAATGCTCTAGAAAACGTCTTCCTTCTTTTCTTATCCTTGTCACAATTCACGTGCTGCCTAGCGCGTGAGTTACGTCGAATCTGTCTAATTTGGTAAAGAGCCAAAATAGCACTGACTAATATGACTTTGTTTTGTCACTAATGAATTAGACATTCACAATTAATTTCTAACTTATAATAAAGCTCTGAACACCTTCCAATTAAGCTCATAACAAATGTCCCTTATTTGTAAAGACTAACTGCATGCGCGGATTTAGAAGGTTCATTATGGATTCATGTAACCTCAATAGTTTTTATCCAAGTTAGGTAATATATTTTATTCAATATTATAAATATTTATCTTTTAGATCTTTTATCGCATCACTGAGATTCAATGATTTCATCATAAATTTTTTCTCTACCGCCGGGAGATCCTATAAGCTTTCGGGACTCTACATAGATGGAGCGGATTCGGTAAAATAGGAGGTCTATTATAAACTCAGTTAACATTATAGTATCAACCAAAAACAAAAAACAAAGAACAAAAAAAAATTAAAAAAAAAAAAAAAAAAAAAAAAGGGGGGGGGGGGTAAGGGGGGGGGGTTAAACAAATTGGGGAGATTTATTATTTTTGTGTGGTCAAAAAAAAAAATTTTCATAAAAATCAAAAGAGAATACTCAGTTTGACCGAACTACGCGGGTTTGATTCTCACCGGATGTGAGATACGTAGGCAACCTTTATCGGGTCCAACCCACAACTAAAAAAAAAAAAAAAAAAAAAAAAAAAAAAAAAAAAAAAAAAAAAAAAAAAAAAAAAAAAAAGGAGAGGGGTAGTGGCTGTGCATGAAGGTTCTACCTCCCACGTTGCAAAGCCATGCACCTTTATTCACTATTTATTTAATTCCCAAACCCACAGCATTACTCTGTCTTCGGACAAACAAATTAAAAGGAATAATATTTCAGCTTCCATGTATTGTATATCCCCTAAGTATTTTAATAGCTTTAAGAAATAATTGTATTTATATCATAATACTTGTTTATTAAGGTGCAGAGGGACATGCAATGCATGTCGTGTATTGGTGTGTGGTTGACTTCAGCTTGGTTGATCTTTGATTCCTTTCTTTCACCTTCTGCCTTTCACTAGTATATACGGTTAAAATCGACCATAACTAATTTTACGGGCTCAAAAATATGCCTCGAGAATGAGTAAGTATCGAAGCAAGTTTGGGCTCGAAGAACACGAAGACTAAGGGATCGAGCAGGCTAAATCGGTACCGAGATAACGGAATAACGAGATATCTGCAATCGACCACGGATATAAAGAGGAACCC
>ML402730.1:0-22254 GCA_005239525.1 Nicotiana knightiana
CTCCGCTACAATACGTGATCCCATCCACATGCTGGTCCACATGAAATACTTCGAGTCACCTTGGTCAAAATTAAAAACCATGCGCAATTCAACATCAAATACTCAAAGTGCGTTGCCCTAACCTGGGGGAATCAGACGTACCATGCCACACGAACCCGAAAGAACACAACCAATACGTCTTAATCTGCAATACCCAATTACTTACCTTACTCAAATCCCACTATAAGCCCAATTAGAACCGCATCATATGTGCCTATAAACCAATGATCAAAACTCCTCGCAACACCGAAGGGTAACTCATACATCACTCCAGGACACGAATAAACTCAATGACAATCGAATGGTACATCTCTCAACAATAGAAATTTAGAGTCATCAATTCTGACCCGGTGTAGAACACACACTCATACGGGCCTACCATTAACCCTAAATCAACTCTGGTCACCCATAACAGATAGATAACCGACCAAAAAGTTCAACGACAGAATCACGGTACATACTAACATTTGACTAGCTTTGCTCGCATCTTCACAGTTCATTACTACAAAATAACCTGTTTATGAGAACCCTCAGTCTCGAAGTCATGAAGCGCACCAATTACTATATTTGATCTCAACTCCACCTCTCGAATACATAACATATCCCTAATACTCAACCATTCCACGAGGGATACCCCTAAAATTCTTCTGTGTCACCAAGCAACCTTGAATATCAGTAGTAGATCCAACAAGAGAGCGTCGCTAAACAAATGAAGCACCCTTAGCTCCACACATGCCCTTTCTGAAATGTATACCCTCATCAAGCCACCCAATAGTGCCATCATCTACCTAGTTATCTAAAACTGCCAATGCTGCCTAAGAATTTTCGACCTTCCTTCCAGAACAAAACTGTGACCTCACACATGTAAATCTCACTCTACACGACATACCACATACACCTTACCATCCTATGATAAACATGAGAAATTTATAATTCCTTCTGAGCCACAAGCAACTACCCTCCCAACTAGTGAAGAACTTCCCATTTGATCCCATTTAGAAGCAAAATCACTATACATCACCTGCACCTCACGCCAGTAGAATATATGCATCTCTAACCATGGTAGAAACCATCAGGAACTATCTGAGTCCCATTTGTACAACACTAAACCGTCAGGACTGAATCCTTCTAACTCAACCAAGCTATGCAGGTCACCAAAACCGAAGAGCATTGTTAAGAAACACCTGTAAAAACTCATTACCTCATGAACACCCAAAGAACTAATCGTATCCCTTATCATGCCGATCTGACCTACTACCAAGTTGTCCTATTTATCCAAGTTCTTTCTGACTTACCTGCGAATCTAAATCCATTACCTTCACCTTCCTGATACGGATATGTAGAATCCATGATAATGTAGAAATGTCACAAGTCTTGACACCCTCCAACATAAATCTCAGTTCTAGCCCAAAATACACCTTGAAGATTCCCAATTGCTACATTTAACCTTTAATCCGTCAGAACCATTCTCGAGAGTCATCCACTTTACTCAACCCTCAATTAGACTGATCAAACCGACCGAACGACCTATGCTCCATTAGCACTCCAACACCCCAGGAAGTAATCCACACATACTCGAAGCAACAAGAAAATTCCTACATTAAACATACTACACCATTTTACAATTACAACTCAATCATTCAATAAATAAATAAAAAATCCAATTACCCATACAGTCATTACAACATGTAGCCAAAATTTCCATTACTCGAGTCATCCCTGATCTCAACCCCTGTAAGCCACAACTGATTCACCAGTATACCTCGAACCGAACCAAACACATCACATAATCGTGCAACCAAATTATCACTAGAAGGCTCCCCCACTTGGCTCAAAGCCATAGATCAAAACAACCAGTAACTCATAATGACCATACGCTAACACCGCCGTCATACCACACGGAGATTCAACTAAATCCTTCATAAGCTCATATATAACTCAAACCATTTAACATGCCAAATCATCTACAACCTCATATTCACCATTGCAATAGCCGTGCCAACTCCCACAAGTGATCTAAACTCAAATTGAAACATATATCAATTGCTGGTAAAAGAGAACTTGCTACAAAACAACATAAGGATCACACAATCTCAGGACATCCCGCGGGAAATAGCTCTGCCTGCTTAGCCTCAAACTGTCTCTCCATAGCTATCACGCAATCACTTTATCCTTCTGCATCTAATCACAAACAACGCCTACCCTCGAGGCATCACAATATGCGGTATAAGAACTTGAAGCTGGTGGCAGAACTAACACTGGAGTTGTGGTCAAAGAAATCTTGAGCTTCTGGAAGCTCTCTCCACACTCGTCTGACCACCTGAATACACTCACTGGACACCACGTAGCCCAATAATGCTACTGAACTGAGCCGAAAATTCACACTTGGAGAACATTGCATAGAGCTTCTCCTCCCTGAATCCTTATAATGTCGTCCTCAAATACTGAGTATGCTATCCGTGGCTACTCGTATACTCCAGGATGCCATCAATGAATACAATAACAAAGGAGTGTTAATACGGCTGGAATACATCGTTAATCAAATACATGAACCCTACTGGGGCATAGGCCAGCCCCAAAAGACATTGCCAGGAACTCATAACACAACATAATGATCCGCTTCAATCCACAACTAAACAACATGAGAGGTCTTCTAATACACTCACAACTCGAAGCCATATGCCAACTCGAGAAAGAAATCAAACACTCAATAGTTCTTTCTACATTTCCAGCCAATACTTTTATCACAATCAAACAATTTGAACACACCTCACCATCGAATCACACTTGCCACATGGTCATCGAGTCACAAAACCCCCACCGATAAGGACACAAACGGACATATAAGTCCCAAATGCACGATACACACAATCGAAATGTTAGCACTCAAGCCACAGAATAAAATTTTGCCTCAAGTCCTCCAGACTGGCCCATTATCAACATGCTAAAATCATATCTCATCCATGGAAGGAATTCAAGAGTTACGCTTTTGGCTGAATAAAATGGATTCGCACGACAAGAATTCAAGAATATGAGACTTTCCTAAGGGTTCTGTAGCCTCTCGAAGATAAGTACAAACATCTCCGTATCGATCACAAGACTCTACTAAGCCTGCTCAGGAACGGTGAGTCCTATGTAATCTAGCGCTTTGATACCATTTTTCACGACCCCAAATCTAAACTAGTCGTGATGGCGCCTATCGTGTAACTAGGCCAGCCAAATCCACACTCAAATCATAAACAATATTTCATTTATATCATTACTGAACTGATAACCTGTGAAGGTTTCGTTTAATCATTTTAAAATAGATAAAGCTACACCGAATATTAAATACAACCCCGAGATCCCGAAGTCACTGGTCATGAGTATCTACAGAAAATATACAACTCTGGAAAATAAACTCTATAATAGTAAGCAGGAGAGAGCAGGGCTGCAGATGCGTGCAGCTACCTCGCAAAATCTCCGAGAAGTCTCTGGAACAGATACACAGCTCACTCTGCCCTAGCACCTGGATCTGCACAGAAGGTGCATGGAGTAATGTGAGTACGCCAACTCAGTAGTAATGAAAATAAATCAGGTCTGAGCAGTAAGAAACACATAAAGTCAAATCATCATTTCATAATAAGCATAGTATTTCTTTCCAACAGTGAATACGTTAAATTATCACGCTTAAAAAGCCAATTTCAGTAAAACTCCTTTGTAAAATGTAATTTCAAACAATTTCAGAAAAATGTCCATGAAGTTTAGTGTAAAAATGAAATGAATCATGAGTAGACTCTCGGGCAAAACAAGTATCAGAAACTGCCCCTCGAGCGTAACATCACACAAAATCAGCCCCTCGGGCATACCGCATAGTCACTCATAATCAGCCCCTCGGGCAACCTCACAGTCACTCATAATCAGCCCCTCGGGCAACCTCACAGTCACTCATGCCTCCCAATCACGAGTCACCCAGCACTCGACACTCACATTCAGTATGTACCTGCGCTCACTCAGTGTGTGTGCATACTTTGAAGGGGATCCGACAACCAAGCGCTAATATCAAGCCATCTCGTGGAATATCATATCCTCACAAGCAGGCCCTCGGCCTCACTCAGTCAGAAACTCTCAAAAGCCACTCGGGCTATCAGTAAAACAGGGTACTCGACCCAAAAACATCATTTTATATCTCCAAATAGTGTAATTAAAACTGAGTTTCGAAATCAGTTAAACATAATATGACTGAGTGTAAATCATAAGTCAACACAGTGAGGAATAGCAGTACCCCCAAAGGGTCTAAACAGGTCGGCACAAGGCCCCAAACATGGCTTACAACCCAAATATAACAATAGTCTAAAAACACGATCCCCAATCAGTGCACGCCACACACTCGTCACCCCAGCATGTGTGCCACTCCGAAAAAAGTGAGAAAATGCGAAGTCCGGGGTTTTATACTCTCAGAACAAGATTTACAGTGACTACTTACCTCAAACCGACCAGAATACTGATCTGTGATGCTCTTTCCCCTCGAATCGACATCTGATTGCTCCAAATCTAGTCAAAATCAGATTTATACCATCAATATACGCTAAAGGAATGTATTCCACATGAAAATTATCAAATTAGACCAAATATTTCGAATTTGGCTCAAACCCAGCCCCCGGCTCACGTCTTGGAATTTGATAAAAATTACATCACAAGAATGCTTATCCTCCCATGAGTCCGTACATACCAAGAACACGAAAATCAGACCTCAAATGGCCCCTCAAATCCTCAATCAAAAAGTCTTTAGATCATAAACCCTAATTCTCCAATTTTTGGGTTTAAATCCCACTACTTTCACGTTTAATTACTCATAATTCAACATAGAATCGAGTATTGAAGTCAAAAATCTTACCTCCAAGTGTTTCCCTTTGATTCCCTCTTCAATCCCTCTCAAAAAGCTTCAAAACCGTTCAATAATGGTGAAAAATGGACTGAAATTCGCGAAGAAGGGGTTTAAATACTTCTGCCTAGATCACTCTATGCGAACGCGGCCTATGCCTCTTGTTCGCGATGAACAAAATTTACCAGTCCTTCTTTTACCCTATGCGATCGCGTAGAACAAATTTTTCCTACATCCTTCCACAACTCTTCTGAATATCCTCTAGTATAATGGTCATAACGTTTTGTACAAACCTCCAAATTACAATTGGTTTACGTTTCAGAAACCTAGACATCAAGGGCTACAACTTTTGTTTTTGGATCATCTTCCAATTCCTTATAGATTGTGAGTTATAAGCTTCCAAAGTCAGGACAGTGCAGTATAAAGTTTACTCTATGCGATCGCGTGATGCTTCACGCGATGGCAATAGCACATCTAGATTTTTCCAAATTTTCTCTATGCTAAAGCGGCCAGATCTACTATCGTATTGTACACCCCTGAAGCGAAAAACCACCAACTAGAAATGGTCCGAAACCACCCGAAACTCACCCGAGACCCTCGGGAACTCAACCAAAACATACCAACACATCACACAAACTTAGTCGAGCCTTCGAATCACCCAAAACAACATCAAAATACCAAATCACATCGGATTCAAGCATATGAACTTTGAGATTTCTAAATTCCGCCAAAGATGCCGAAACCATCCAAAACACGTCTGATTGACATGAAATTTTGCACACACATCAAAAATGACACTACGAATTCCATTCTGACCTCGATAGCCTATTTTCTACTGCCGCACGGAAAATTGCCAAATATTAACTTTCGCAAATTCCAGTCTAATTCTACATCGGACATCAAAACCACATTCCGAACACACTCATAAGTCCCAAACCACCTAAGGAAGCTATCCGAGCAATAAAATCTACATTCCGAAGTCGTTTACCAATAAGTCAACTTCCGGTTGACTTTTCCAATTGAACCAAGTTAAGAGACTAAGTGTCTCATTTCTCTCCAAAATTCGCTCCGAACCCGAGCCAACCAATATAACACAACATAATAAAGCTAAACCACATATAATGAAGCAAAAACGAGGGAAACGGGGCTATTACTCTCGGAACGACCGGCTGGGTCGTTACATCCTCCCCCACTTAAACATACGTTTGTCCTCGAATGTGCCAGGAGTTGTTCTCCAACACAATCAAAATGCCGCGTAACCTTACCATGCACATACCGAGGGGTGATCCCACATAACCCTGTCCCATATAGGTCCAATAGCACAACACAATTGAAATTTCGAAATCCAACTTGACCCATAAACCATAGAACCAAATTTACACTTTGAAGTAATTTACAAGATCAAAATTCCACAACTATGAACTGAATAGGTCTGAACACGTTGTGTCAAGCCATATCTGTAATCCAAGATGTAATCACGTAACATACTGCATGACTTAAACACTCATAGGTATAACTCCTAATCACAATAGCTGCTCAAACAACCCAATACCGGTAAATAACCTTTTATCAAGCAAAGCCTCGCTCTAACACTCTCATATACTGCCGATGATGAAAGAAACACGTAGAAACTAGCAACCATTCATCCGATCAATCAGACATGAAGCTCCCCCTTCCCAAACAAGAATTATAGCAGATTTCTAAGCCGACTCCCGATATTTATCCTTCCAACTATGTTGTAGTCAATTATGACAGTATTCATTCTAGGTCCAATGACCTCTTCCCATCCGACACGACCACTCTGATGACATGACACATCAATATAATTCAAAGCCATAACCTGTGCAACTCATGCACTCAATAGCAACATCCCAATGTAATCAAATTATATAAAAGATTCACACGAGAGGATCATCCCGCCATTAACAATTACTGTCACAACACCATGCTAAGAGCCTGATACTCATCGAAAAATCAAAACACACGAATCTGACACCAACGATCATACCTCCACATAACTCCGCTACAATACGTGATCCCATCCACATGCTGGTCCACATGAAATACTTCGAGTCACCTTGCTCAAAATTAAAAACCATGTGCAATTTGGAATCAAATACTCAAAGTGCGTTGCCCTAACCAGGGGGAATCCGACGTACCATGCCACACTAACCCAAAAGAACATAACCAATACGTCTTAATCTGCAATACCCAATTACTTACCTTACTCAAGTCCCGCTATAAGCCCAATTAGAACCGCACCATATATGCCTATAAACCAATGATCACAACTCCTCGCAACACCGAAGGGTAACTCATACATCACTCCAGGACACGAATAAACTCAATGACAATCGAATGGTACATCCCTCAACAATAGAAATTCAGAGTCATCAATTCTGACCCCGATAGCCTATTTTCTAATGTCGCCCGGAAAATCGCCAAAAACTAACTTTGGCAAATTCCAGTCTAATTCTACATCAGACATCAAAACCACATCCCGAACACACTCCTAAGTCCCAAACCACCTAACGAAGCTATCTGAACCATAAAATCTACATTCCGAGGTCGTTTACAAATAAGTCAACTTCCCGTTGACTTTTCCAACTATTGAACCAAGTTAAGGGACTAAGTGTCTCATTTATCTCCAAAAATCGCTCCGAACCCGAGCCAACCAATCTAACACAAGATAATGAAGTTGAACTACATATAATGAAGCAAAAATGGGTGAAACGGGGCTATTACTCTCAGAAAAATCGGCTGGTTCGTTACATATTCTCCCGAATTACGCAAGCTAGCCTTAAGTACAGCTCACTTAGATCGCACCCAAGGTTTCGTTATCCCTAATCCCACCTTTAAACCCTTTGTATTGATCCTTCATATTCTTTAGGAGTTATGTTGTTCAAAAACTACCTAAATATACACTCTCTCCCGAGTAATGCACACTAAATAGGAATGGTTAATCGAAGGCCCTTCAATCAACAACAACAAGCATATAGTTGAACAAATAGAGAGAAAACTATGGCAAATCCATATTAACATAAAGAGAAAATCTTCCTTCAACAGTTTCCATCAAAACCCTAGATTATGAGTTTAGCTACTCATACTCATAATAACAATATCCAAAGTAACTTACATAATTAAATTATAGAGTAGAGATAAGGGGATGTAGAAATCGATGATTCTAACTCCCAAGTAGTGTTCTACTAGCTATTCTGGCCTCCGGTTGCAAAAGTTCGTAAAAGTGGAGTTTTTTGGTCTATTTATATGTTTTGGACAATCCGTAAACGTGTAGGTCAACTCCTAGTGAAGCCAGGATATAATTTATGCCTACAAAACTCGGACTGGACCTGGCCTTTGGTTTGCCTCGCTAGGCTAAAGCCTGGTTCAGCCTGGCCTTTGGCTGGCCTCACCAGGATAAAACGTGGTTGGGCCTAGCCTTTGGCTGGCCTCGCCAGGCTAAAGCCTGGTCGAGCTGGCTTTTTCCTGGCCTCTCCTTTTCAGCGCTCTCGAGTGCACTTTCTATGTTTAAACTCTTTAGCTCTACTTTCATCTCCAACTCACCTACACATAAAATAGACTCCATTACGCTCAAACAAAGTGTAATTTATATTAAAGCATGTAAATGAAAGGAACATAATGTGCTAAACCATCAATTATAGCCACACATACCCCATACTTAAACATTTGCTCGTCCTCGAGCAATCAAACTACACCCACGGATACAACCTATTATGAAATTCCCTTAACTCAGTATACCAAGAATCTTTAAAATAGTTTAAGCACAAAGGTATGACATCCCCGCCTCAATAATCGACTCCCAAATACCATGCTTCATCCACAATTCACTTACTTACTTTAACATGGATGTCAACAACATTACCTTTCCTTTATACGGTGCACCTTTCTCCTTATATAAGCACCAATATGTCAAAAGCCACCACCATCGTGATATATATATATATATATATATATATATATATATATATATATTTTAATATCCAAATGGCTTTTATTCACACATTTTTTCTTTCATTCGGTGCACCTTTCTCCTTATTTCATTGTTCTACTCAAAAGCCAACCCACCACCCCACACTTTAACTTTTCCATAATTCATCACAATTAAAGTTCTCATAAGAAGTGACAAGATTCAAATATATGGCCGATTCAAACAACGAGGTATGGTCTGTAATGTGGTTACCAAAGAAACAGAAAATGGGTTAACTACGATACATAACATTTAGGCGGATACTCTATATATATCTGGCTTAACAAAGAAATACCTATATCACTTCTCAGACTGAACAATACTACTATTTCGCGTTTGCACACAGACTGGGAAATTTCTAGACATAAAATATAATGCACAGAATACATATAAACCTCACACAAACATGGCACAAACTCATTTAGGATTGGTTTTATCACGACACTCCAATCAAAGAAGTTAAGTAAATTTAAGAATCCACGGTTTAAGGTATTTATCCTATAGTCAAAAATTGAGTTAAGCATCACAACCAGAGTACTTACTATTCTCAAGGCATCACAAAGCTCAGAGATAATACTACGATTAATCATACTCCTTAAAATTAAAACTACCTACACCCGGTTCATCTAAAAACCTTGTAAAAGAACCGCGACCCAAAGAAAAACCAAGGGGGAATTACTACACCACCTAAAGAAAATCTTTTTGGTATTTTCTTTAGACTTACTTCCCTCAAGAAAACTGTCTAGGAGATCCATCATCGGGAAAAGTCTCACATATTTATGTTTTTTATTCATTTTTCTAAAAAAAAAATTAGTCAATTAAACTAACACAACTAAAATAACATAGAAAGTCACCCAGACAATCTCCTCACACCACACTTAAAATTGTGCATTGTCCCCAATGCCCACCATAACTAATAAGGGGGTAAAAGAAAATCCCTAGTAGGCCAAAGGCCGAAGCACTAGCAGTTGCGTACTCATACTTCTCCCCAGGCCTGGTCCTTCGTAGGGGTACATCACACTTAGTTCAAACTATCTGGTTTGCAATTGCATCCTTCCAATAGCTTTCCTTTCCATGCTCCTTTTTCCTCTACTTTGAACTTATGAATTGGACCCCAAGTTTTGATTCTGCTCTATGATCATGCTCTTGGGGCCATACAAATTGTTGAGAGCCAAGAATTAAATGATTCTTTATGCACTTTTTGGATTTCAATGGAGGAGTGTCACTTTGCCTAGATGGCCTTGAAAATTTTAGAATATAGCGCTCATCTACCTTGTCCTTTGCCTCTTGCATTGGCTCACACTGAACTGGGATAACCCAGTTGCTGTCAGAGATGGGGAATATAATTCCCGCATCTAACCACTTAATCACTTCTTTCTTCACCACTTCTTTCATGTTGGGATTCAACATTGTTTGATGTTCTTTGGAAGGTTTGTGCCCATCTTCCAGTAAAATCTTATGCATATAGAAGGCCGGGCGGATACCCTTGATGTCTAGAATGGTCCACCCAATTGTAGTATTGCACTCCGTCAGTACCTGCAAAAGTTGTTATGTCTACACATCTAACAAACTGAGATGAGATGGTAGTGGCTTCAGTTCCAACTTTGGTAGCTCTTCTATCGATGGCTTGGCTAGGGGAGTTTTTCTTTCCTCTAAGTGCAAATGTTCAAATCCGAGCTCCCTCTTCCAAAAACCTTGGCGTTCGAGAGCAAGTACCTACTCTGCCAAGTGTTCTCCATTGGCTTCATCTAGGTTCATGAGACAGGGTGCTAATTACACCCACGTCGTCTATTAGTGAGCAATTGGTGAATTCACTTGGTCACTGCACAGATTTTTGCACTTTGAATGTTATCTCTTCATCATTTAATCTCATTTTGTGCTCTCCAGTTTCACAGTCAATTAGATCTTTCCCAGTGGCCAGGAATGGTCTTCCCAAAATTATGGAAATTTCCTCGTCAACCCGACAGTCAAGAATGAAAAAATTTGATGGGAACACAAACTTCCCAACCTGCACTAATACATCATCTAAAATATCAGAGGGCCTCTTCACTGTCCTATCAGCCAGCTGTAGTAACATGGATGTGGGTCTAGCTCTTCCATTCCCTAGCCTTTTGCAGATAGCAAAGGGCATAAGGTTTATGCTTGCCCCCAAATCGCACAGTGCCTTAGCAAATGCATAGTTGCCTATTGTGCATGGAACTGTGAAACTCCCTGGGTCAGATAGCTTCTCAGTAATGGCTCTTGTCACAACAACACTGCAAGTCCGAGTCAGTGTAACCGTGGCCATGCCTTGAAAGTCAAACCTGCGAGACATCAAGTCCTTCATCATTTTCGCATAACCAGTCATCTCCTTTAAAGCATCAATCAATGTAATGTTTACCTGATTTTGCTTTAACATTTCCAAGAATCTCTTGTATTGCTCATCTTTCTGATACTTGGCTAGTCTCTGTGGGAATGGTGCTGGAGGACTCTTCTTCCCTGTGATTTGGTGTTTTTATTGTTTAGGCACTGCCTCCACTATCGGTTCATGTGCTGCCTCAGTCTATTTCACAACCTTTTTTTCTTTGTTGGCGTCCTCTTGTGCGTGTTGTATCGTCACCTCAGTCAACCCTGCTGAATCATCTACCTCAATGGGTACTGGCACCAGTGTCTCGGTAGGTCTGCTCTCACGCGAAATTTCTTGCTCCAGGTCTAGGTCTCTATCGTTTTGTTGACTCACTGCCATTAGTTGTTTCGGGCCCTGCTCCTTTGGATTGATTTGTATGTCTGTAGGTAACGTCCCCTGGGCACGATTATTTAGATCTATCGAAATTTGTCCCAATTGAATCTCAATATTCTTTATTGGTGACTCATGTGAGTCTACTCTTTCAGTTACTTTCCCAATGCACCCAATCAATTGTTGCATCATTCTCTCGAGTCTAGAAAACCCATCTTCGTGTCTCCTAGAGTGTTGTTATGGAGATTGTTGATAAGCCTGATGCTGATTTTGATGGTTGTAACCCTGTTGCCTTTGGTAAGGCACCACTTGACCTTGAGGTCGCATGGCCCCAAAATTGTTGAGATTGATGTGCTGTTGCGGGGCTGATCTATATTGTTGATTTTGCTGACCCCAATTCTGACCACATGGTCCCTGTCCCTCATAGTTGGCCACATAGTTCATATTTTCCTGATATTGCTAGTTATCACCTTCCACACTCCACGATCAAAATATGATTGATTAATGCGTGATGTACATAATCCCCAATTAGTTGAATCAACTATGTGTACCTGTTGCTTCTTGCCCGATTCATCAACCTTTTTGGTGAGGATACACATTTGTGTCACTAGGGTGGCCATATTTTTAGCTATGGAGTTAGTTGGGTCCAAAGCCACTAAGTGCACTACAGGAGAGATTGGAACGCTTTCATCCATCCGGAGTTTTAGGCGATCTTGTCAAGTAGGATCTTGCTTTCTCTGAATGTTTTGCTAAAAAATGCTCCACCTGCTGAAGCATCAACATTGGCCTTCAAGCTGTTTACCAATCCATGTAAAACCTCTGCCCCAACATCTGCTCCAAAATAACATGATGTGGACACGTAACTAGCAGAACCTCTAACCTATCCCATGTTTCTTTTAATGTCTCTGTTGGTTTCTGTCTAAAGCTCAATATCTCATCAATTTGTTGAGCGGTATTATTGGGTGGGTAGAACTTATTCACAAATTTCTTGATTAATTCCTCTCAAGTAGTGATGGAGTTTATGGGGAGTGAATTAAGCCATGTTTGAGCCGCTCCCGTCATTGAGAATGGAAACAACAACATCCTTATTGCTTCCGGTGTCATATTATGTTGTCTTTGCGTGGCACAGATTGACAGGAAATTTTCAGATGCTGTTAAGGATCTTCAATGTATGTCCCTGAGAACTGTCCATTGTTCTAAAACAAATGAAGCATGTTATTTGTGAGTTGGAATGAATCAGCTTGTATCGAGTTACAATTGCGGTTGCTAAGTTGTCAGTGCTAGGTTGCCCCAATAGTACAATGCTACTTCTGGCACAAGAAGCACCACCACCTGTTCGATCAGGTCATTCACATTATCCCCATTGTTCATGTTGTTTGGATTTTCTATTCCATTATCCATGTCAAGTTAGATTTGTTTTGTTGGGTTCTATTGTTGTTTGCCTTTCTTGTTTGCATGATTCAATGCATTGAAAACTTTCTTAGGATCTAATAATGCTTCGAATAGTTCACCAGTTCTTGCGGAGTTTTTAGGCATGCACCTGTAACACCCAAGACTACAAACGTTATATTTCAATGTATTCAGTTTAGATTGAAGAAAATTGACTACACTAAGAATTTTTTAACTTTTTTTAACTGCAATTATCAACACTGTTAATTCCCCGGCAACGCCGCAAAAATTTGATTACGTCTAGCTATGCCTGATAAAAAGGAAAAAGCGGTCGCTTCAAATATATTTCGGTTAGCAAGTCTGGAGTCGAATCTCACAGGGAATTAACCTATCAATCACAGCTAATGGACTCGTATAAATTCACGTATTCAATCTTAAGTAATAGGTTGGATGTTTACTAACTAAATATTACGTAATGAAAATGCAATAATTAAGAACTAACTACGAACAATTTGTAGAAAAGAGTTGGAATGATCTAAAGTTCTGATTTCCCCTATTGTCGGAGTCCTTTCCGCTATATTTTCTATCGATCATGAGCACTCTGACTATCGTAACTCTCTCCTGAGTAATTACAACAATATACTAGACATATTCTCCCGAATTATGCTAGTTAGCCTTAAGTACAACTCACTTAGATCGCACCCAAGGTTTTGATATCCCTAATCCCACCTTTAAACCCTTCGTATTGATCCCTCGTATACGTTAGGAGCAATGTTGTTCTAAAAATACCTAAATATACACTCTCTCCCGAGTAATGCACACTAAATACGAATAGTTAATCGAGGGCCCTTCAATCAACATCAAAAAGCATATAGTTGAAAAAATAGAGAGAAAACCATGGAAAATATATGTTAACATAACGAGAAAATCATCCTTCAACAGGTTCCATCAAAACCCTAGATTATGAGTTTAACTACTCATACTCATAGTAACAATATCCAAAGTAATTTTCATAATTAAATTACAGAGTAGAGATAAAGGGATGTAGAAATCGATGATTCTAACTCCCAAGAAGTGTTCGATTGCAAAGGTCCTTCAAAGTGGAGTTTTTGGGTCTATTTATATGTTTGGGACAAGCCCTAAACATGTAGGTCAACTCCTAGTCAAGCCGGGAAATAATTTAAGCCTTCAAAACTCTGACTGGACATGGCCTTAGGCGTGGTGTCGCCAGGATAACGCCAGCCTCAGACTGGCCTTTTGCTGGCCTCGCCAGGCTAAAGCCTGGTCGAGCTGGCTTTTACCTGGACTCTCCTTTTCGCCGCTCTCGAGCGCACTTTCAACATTTAAGTATCCCTTCAGCTCTACTTTCATCTCCAACTCACCCACACATAAAATAGACTCCATTACGCTCAAATAAAGTGTAATTTTTCATTAAAGCATGTAAAATGCAAGGCACATAATGTGCTAAACCATGAATTATAGCCACATATCAGTGCAATTCGTGTAGCCATTTGGGTCTGAATTCTAGTCACAATTACGCTCTAAAGCCTCAACTTGGTGTCGATAAATCCGAAACTAGTCAAACAACGTGCAAATTAATCAAAAATATACTCTAATGCTTGAAATTTAACAATTTATGAAAATTCCCAACTACCCTCAAAAAGTTGGCAGTGGGGCCCACGTCTCGGAACTCGACGAAACTAACAAAATCTGACAACCCATTCAATTACGACTTCAACCATACTAATTTCATTCAAATCCGACTCCGAATAGGTATTCAAAACGCAAAAATTCATTTTGTGATATTATAGAAATTTCTTCTGATTTATTCTTGAAAAATAAATAATCTAACGCCAAAAATGAAGATTAATCCATGAAATATAATCACAAGTGAGTCAAGAATGCTTACCCCAAATTTTGTGGTGATATTCCTCCCAAAATCGCTAAATCGCGAGGTTCCCAACTAAAAATATGAAATGATGGCTCAAAGGTCCGAAATAGAGGACTTATAACACTGCCCAACATCCTTCATCGCATTCGCGAGCCTCCCATCACGTTCTCTATGACCAAAATTCTCGAAAGCCATTTCCAAACTCTTCTCAGACAGCCTCTACTATAATGGTCATAACATTTTGTACAAAACTCCAAATGACAAATGATTTAACTTTCTGAAAACTAGACACCAAGATCTAAAACTTTAAAATTTGGTCATATCCGAATTCCTTATAGATTATGACATATAAGCTGCCAAAGTTAGCCCTGTGCAACGCAAATTTCTTCTTCCTGATTTCCCAACATCTTCCCGGACAACCTGTAGTGTACCAACCATAACTTTTTCTAAACAAATCCAAAATGCCAAATTGTTTTACTTTCTGAAAACTAGACATAAATTGATATTACTTTTTTATATACCTTCGAGGATGCGAGATATAATCATCCAAAATAGGACGATGGATAGAAGGAATTCCTTCTTCGCGAATGCGAGAATCGCCTTGCGGATGAGAAGAACAAAGTCCGAGCAGAAATATTCTTCCTGACGAACGCGTGAGGCTCCTAGAGAACGTGAAGAAGAACACAAGACATCATAAAACCAGCATCTAAAGTATCCCAAAATAATCCGATAACAACCGAGGCCCTCGGGACACCAACCAAATATACCAACAAGTCCTAAAATATCATCCGAACGACACCAAGTTGGGGTGCAATGCGTGTAGCCCTTTGGATCCAAATTCTGGTAATAATTTTGCTCTAAACTCTCAACTTAGTGTCGTTCAATCCAAAACTAGTCAAACAACGTGCAAATTAATCAAAAATATACTCCAATGCTTGAAATTTATTAATTTAAAAAATTCCCAACTTTGCTCGAAAAGCTGGCAGTAGGGCCCATGTCCCGGAACTCGACGAAACTCACAAAATCTGACAACCTTGTCAGTTATGACTTCAACCATACTAATTTCATCCAAATACGACTCTGAATAGGTATTCAAAACGCGAAAATTCATTTTGTGAAATTATAGAAATTTCTTTCGATTTATTCTTGAAAAATCAATAATCTAACGCCAAAAAATGAAGATTAATACATGAAATATAATCACAAGTGAGTCAAGAATGCTTACCCTATGTTTTGTGGTGAAATTCCTCTCCAAAATCGCTAAATCCCGAGGTTCCCAACTAAAAATATGAAATGATGGCTCAAAGGTCCGAGATAGAGGACTTATAACACTGCCCCGACTTACTTCTTCGCATTCACGAGCCTCCCATCATGTTCGCGATGAACAAAATTCTCGAAATCCATTTCCAAACTCATCTCATACAACCTCTACTAAAATGGTCATAACATTTTCTACAAAACTCCAAATGACAAATGATTACATTTTCTGAAAACTAGACACCAAGATCTACAACTTTAACTTTTTGGTTATCTCCCAATTCCTTATTGATTATGATACATAAGCTGCCAAATTTAGCCCTGTGCAACACAATTTTCTTATTCGCGATTTCGAAATATCTTCCATGACAACCTGTAGTGTACCAACCATATCTTTTTGTACACAACTCGAAATGCCAAATTGTTTTACTTTCTGGAAACTACACAAAGGGATATTACTTTATCATTTCAACTATATCCAAATTCCTTAGAGATTGCGAGATATAATCATCCAAAATAGGACGATGGATAGAAGGAATTCCTTCTTCGCGAACGCGAGAATCGCCTTGCGAATGAGAAGAAAAAATCCGAGCAGCAAAATCCTTCTTCATGAATGCGTGAGGCTCCTAGAGAATGTGAAGAACAACACAAGACATCAGAAAACCAGCATCTAAAGTAGCCCAAAATGATCTGATAACACCCGAGGCCCCCGAGACCCCAACGAAATATACCAACAAGTCCTAAAATATCATCCGAACGACACCAAGTTGGGGTGAAATTCGTGTAGCCCTTTGGGTGTAGATTCTGGTCACAATTTCGGTCTAAAGCCTCAACTTGGTTCCGTTCAATCCAAAACTAGTTAAAAAGCATGCAAATTAATCAATAATATACTCCAATGCTTGAAATTTAACGATTTATAAAAATTTCCAACTCCCCTCGAAAAGTTGATAGTGGGGCCCACGACCCGGATCTCGAAGAAACTCACAAAATCTGACAACTCATTTAATTACGACTTCAACAATACTAATTTCATTCAAATACGACTCCGAATAGTTATTCAAAACGCGAAAATTCATTTTGTGAAATTATAGAAATTTCTTCCGATTTTATCATGAAAAATCAATAATCTAACGCCAAAAATGAAGATTAATCCATGAAATGTAATCATAAGTGAGTCAAGAATGCTTTCCCCAAATTTTGTGGTGAAATTCCTCTCCAAAATCGCTAAATCCCGAGGTTTCCAACTAAAAATATGAAATGATGGCTCAAAGGTCCGAAGTAGAGGACTTATAGCACTACCCTTACTTCCTTCTTCGCACTCGCGAGCCTCCCATCACGTTCGCGATGAATAAAATTCTTGAAAGCAATTTCCAAACTCTTCTTAGACAACCTCTACTATAATGGTCATAACTATTTGTACTAAACTCCAAATGACAACTCATTTAACTTTCTGAAAACTAGACACCAAGATTTACAACTTTAAATTTTTGTCATCTCCCAATTCCTATTATGACATATAAGCTGCCAAAGTTAGCCATGTGCAGCACAAATTTCTTCTTCGTGATTCCCAAACATCTTCTTGGATAGCCTGTAGTGTACCAACCATAACTTTTAGTACACAACTCCAAATGCCAAATCGTTTTACTTTTTGGAAACTAGAAAGAAAGGGCTATTGCTTTCGTATTTCGACTATCCCCAATTCTTTAGAGGTTGCGAGATATAATCATCCAAAGTTAGACGACGGATCAAAGGAATTCCTTTTTCGCGAATGCGAGAATCGGCTTATGAACATGAAGAACAAAGTCCGAGAAGAAAAATCCTTCTTTAGGAATGCCTGAGGCTCCTAGCGAACAACATAGGACATAAGAAAACCAACATTTAAAGTAGCCCAAAATGATCTGATAACACCCGAGGACCCCGGGACTCCAATCAAATATACCAACAAGTCCTAAAATATCATCTGAATGACACCAAGTTGGGGAGCAATTTGTGTAGCCCTTTGGGTCTAGATTCTGGTCACAATCTCGGTCTAAAGCCTCAATTTGGTGTCGTTCAATCCAAAACTAGTTAAAAAACATGCAAATTAATCAATAATATACTCCAATGCTTGAAATTTAACAATTTATAAAAATTCCCAACTCCCCTCGAAAAGTTGATAGTGGGGCCCACGACCCGGATCTCGAAGAAACTCACAAAATCTGACAACCCATTTAATTACGACTTCAACAATACTAATTTCATTCAAATACGACTCCTAATAGGTATTCAAAACGCGAAAATTCATTTTGTGAAATTATAGAAATTTCTTCCGATTTTATCATGAAAAATCAATAATCTAACGCCAAAAATGAAGATTAATCCATGAAATTTAATCACAAGTGAGTCAAGAATTCTTACCCCAAATTTCGTGGTGAAATTACTCTCCAAAATCGCTAAATCCCGAGGTTTCCAACTAAATATATGAAACGATGGCTCAAAGGTCCGAAGTAGAGGACTTATAACACTGCCCTTACTTCCTTCTTCGCACTCGCGAGCCTCCCATCACGTTCGCGATGAATAAAATTATTGAAAGAAATTTCCAAACTCTTCTCAGACAACCTCTACTATAATGGTCATAACATTTTGTACTAAACTCCAAATGACAACTCATTTAACTTTATGAAAACTAGACACCAAGATTTGCAACTTTAAATTTTTGTCATCTCCCAATTCCTTATAGATTATGACATATAAGCTGCCAAAGTTAGTGCTGTGCAACACAAATTTCTTCTTCGTGATTTCCAAACATCTTCCTGGATAGCCTGTAGTGTACCAACCATAACTTTTTGTACACAACTCCAAATGCCAAATTGTTTTACTTTCTCGAAACTACACAGAAAGGGCTATTACTTTCGTATTTCGACTATTCCCAATTCCTTAGAGGTTGCGAGATATAATAATCCAAAGTCAGACGACGGATCGAAGGAATTCCTTTTTCACGAATGCGAGAATCGGCTGTTGAACGTGAAGAACTAAGTCCGAGAAGAAAAATCCTTCTTTAGGAATGCGTGAGGCTCCTAGCGAACAACACAGGACATAAGAAAACCAACATTTAAAGTAGCCCAAAATGATCTGATAATACCCGAGGACCCCAGGAGTCCAATCAAATATACCAACAAGTCCTAAAATATCTTCTGAATGACACCAAGTTGGGGTGAAATTAGTGTAGCCCATTGGGTCCAATTTTTTTTCAATTTCTCTCTAAATCCTCAACTTGGTGCCGTTCAATCCGAAACTAGTCAAACAACGTGAAAATTAATAAAAAATATACTCCAATGCTTAAAATTTAACAATTTATACTCCCAACTCCGCTCCAAAAGTTGAAAATGAAGCCCACGTTCCGGAACCCGATGAAACACACAAAATCTGGAAGCACATTCAATACGGCTTCAACTATACTTGTTTCATTCAAATCCAACTCCGAATAGGTATTCCAAATGCGAAAATTCATTTAGTGAAATTATAGAAATTTCTTCTGATTTATTCTTGAAAAATCAATAATCTAACGCCAAGAAAAGAAGATTAATCCATGAAATAGAATCACAAGTGAGTCAAGAATGCTTACCCCAAGTTTTGTTGGGGAAATTCCTCTCCAAAATCGCTAAATCCCGAGGTTCTCAACTAAAAATATGAAATTATTGCTCAAAGTTCCGAAATAAAAGCTTTATAACACTGCCCCAACATCTTTCTTCACATTCGCGAGCTCCCATCATGATCGCGATGAACAAAATTCTCGAAACCATTTCCAAACTTTTCTCATACAACCTCTACTATAATGGTCATAACATTTTGTACAAAACTCCAAATGAAAAATGATTTAACTTTCTGAAAACTAGACACAAAGATCTAAAACTTTACATTTAAGTCATTTCCCAGTTACTTATAGATTATGAGATATAAGATGTCAAAGTTAGCCCTGTGCAACACAAATTTCTTCTTCGCGATTTCCAAACATCTTCCCGGACAGCCTGTAGTGTACCAACCATAACTTTTTGTACACAACTCCAAATTCCTTATATATTGCGAGATAAAGTCTTCCAATATCGGATAACGGATAGAAGGAATTCTTTCTTCGCGAACACCAGAATCGCCTTGCGAACACCAATAATAAAGTTCCAACAGCAAAATCCTTCATCACGAACGCATGAGGCTCCTAGCGAATGTGAAGAACAACACAAGACATCAGAAAACCAGCATCTAACATAGCCCAAAATCATCTGGTAACAGCCGAGGCCCCCGTGACCCCAACTAAATATACAACCAAGTCCTAAAAGATCATCCGAACGACACCAAGTTGGGGTGCAATTCGTGTAGCCCTTTCGGTCAAAATTATGGTCACAATTTCTCTCTAAAGACTCAACTTGGTGTCGTTCAATCCGAAAGTAGTCAAACAACATGCAAGTTAATCAAAAATATACTCCAATGCTTGAAATTTATTAATTTAAAAAAATCCCAACTCCGCTCGAAAAGTTGGCGGTGGGGCCTACGTCCCGAAACTCGACGAAACTCACAAAATCTGACAACCCATTCAATTACGACTTCAACCATACTAATTTCATTCAAATACGACTCTGAATAGGCATTCAAAAATAGAAAATTTGTTTTGTGAAATTATAGAAATTTCTTCCGGTTTATTCTTGAAAAATCAATAATCTAACGCCAAAAAAAAAAAGATTAATCCAATAAATATAATCACAAGTGAGTCAATAATGCTTACCTTAAGTTTTGTGGTGAAATTCCTCTCCAAAATCGCTAAATCCCGAGGTTCCCAACTAAAAATATGAAATGATGGATCAAAGGTCCGAAATAGAGGACTTATAACATTGCCCCGACTTTCTTCTTAGAGTTTGCAAGCCTCCCGTCGTGTTCAATGATGAACAATGTTCTCAAAACCCATTTCCAAACTTTTATCAGACAATCTCTACTATAATGGTCATAACATTTTGTACAAAAATCCAAATGACAAATGGTTTAACTTTCTGAAAACTAGACTCCAAGATCTACAACTTTACATTTTGGTCATCTCCTAATTCCTAATAGATTACGAGATATAAACTGCCAAAGGTAGCCCTGTGAAACACAAATTTCATCTTCGCGATTTCGAAACATCTTCCCCGACAGCCTGTAGTGAACCAACCATAACTTTTTGTAAACAACTCCAAATGTAAAATGAATTGATTTTCTGAAAACAAGACACATAGGGCTATGTCATGACCCAAACGGATGGGCCGCGACGGGCACCTGGTGCCTTACTCAACCGAGTATCAACGTAACGTATCTTTCTCACTCCATCAACGAGGGTAAATGGGCCAGAAGGGCCGTATGAGGTAACAAGAACAAAAGATGAGGGAACACTCAACATAAAACTAGCCAACCTGATATACTGACTTATACATATGACATACGGAACTATAAGGCCAGTATTGAACATAGGTCGACAAGGTCATACAATATTTCATATACATGACATATGTCTACAAGATTCTAAGAGTACATAAACGTTATAAGGCCGGGACAAGGCCCCAACATACCAATCAATACAAGTCTGAATCATTCTAAACAAATAAGCAACTCCGGAGCAAATGGAGTGCACCAATATCTTCCGCTGAGCTGATAGCCTACTTGGAGGACTCTCAATCTGTCTATGGGGACCTGCGAGCATGAAATGCAGCGTCCCCAGGAAAAAGGGATGCTAGTACAAATAATGTACCGAGTATGTAAGGAATGAAAATCAGTAACCAATAGACATGAGAGAAACATGGAGTAAAAGACTCAACATGTATATCTGAATAGTTTTGTGAATTATTTAATATTATAATGTCATGCATATGCGTATAAATCTCATACCATGTATGAGTATATGCGTTCATAAGCTCATCAAGCCTCTGAGGGCATCCCAGCATATCATCTCGGCAACTGTGGACAAATCATCAACGTATACCAGCTGATCAGGTGGTGGTGCGTATATAATGTCGTAACCTTTTCCCATATCTCATATACATACATACATACATATATATATATATACATGCACATTGACCCATGAACAGATGTAGTTATATACGCGTATA
>ML402730.1:22752-40651 GCA_005239525.1 Nicotiana knightiana
ATATATATATATATATATATATATATATATATATGTATACGCGTATATAACTACATCTGTTCATGGGTCAATGTGCATGTATAAATGAATGCAATGCATGAGAAGTACATCAGTAAAATCTTTCATAACGTCATAAGACCATTATATCTATGATTGAAATAACCTCTATAAAGTTACGTGACCTATGAATAGACGATAAAATAATAAGACATATGGGAATTCAAGAACATAGGCACTTTTAATACTTCTATGAATAGAGTCATTTATGGAATTTGTGCATTTTCTTGTTTCATTTGTACCATACGGATCATTCCAAAAAGAAAGAAGGGATAGCCTTAACATACCTGAGCCTATTCTCTTTACAGTTCCTCTAACACACGTCAATTGCGACAACACGTAATGGCGAGATCAAAGTAGAAAAAAATTTGTATGTTATTCTAGAGAAAGATTGCACCGTACTTCCTAAGATTTCACAAATCTCACGTTGCCATAGTATTATGTGGTCTTGTATGAATTTTGTACGTTGCTATCACACCATATAATTCTTAAGAATTTGCTGAAGCTCCTTCCTTACATTATAGAGATATATGTATCTCTTAAGTGATTTAGAGAGGACTCTTTAATCTTAGTGGGTGTGGGCCCCACATATGTGATGACTAAGCCCCAAGACTCCCTTAATGTGAGATCTGTCTTCATGAAGTAAGAATCACTTATTGGTTTTGTTATCCATTTTACGGGCTTCCACGTTGGTGCCTTAATTATCCAAATAATTAACCACCAATAATCTTAATTAATTATTAATCTCTCACTAAAATCAATAATTACCCGATTATCCACATAATAAATAATTATCTCAAATTACTTGTAATACTACTCACTTTTAACACACCTTATACATCTTACTATCATGGTCATGTGGAATATTATATGGCACTAGTCCATAAATATGGGGTATTGTAGCTTGGACCGTATTTTATCTCAAAATGTCAAACTTTGACGAAATTGACTTTCTTCGATTCTCTTACCCTCTCACCTTCATGAATTTACTTATCACTTATTTGAAATAACGTAATACTTATAATCTTAACATAATCTCATTCCCGAGCTTACGTCGATTAATCTTACGATGAAACGTTAACGTACGAAAATGCGGGATGTAATATCTCATCTCCGAGATTTCATCAATTTACTTACGACGTACTTTTACGTATGAAAACATGGGTGTAATATCATTCCTCCCTTTGGAACATTCGTCCTCGAATGTTAACGGGTGCACTTATCATTCTCATAACTCATAGCTCTTGCGAATACTTTAATACTCTTCTTGCCATTTAGGCAACTGTTCTTTGAATAAATCCAAAGGCCAGGGCATTCCACCTTTTTGGCCACTTTCTCACACCACAGTTTGTGGTAGAAATTTTTCCAATCTCGTAACTCTTGCTACCTTCTGTCATGCAGCTTGTACGACTTTTTCCTTGTATGTGCGCCTATGTGACTCTTCTCTCATTTTCCCTCCAATATTTAGCCAATCTCTAGGCCTCACTTTGTAAGCATATACAGAGCTTGATAAGATGTCTCTCTGGGCATATATAGGTATACTGAAGTTCTTGCTCAATACTTTGTTGAATGTACATGCCACAACCTAATCTAATGGTCTGCGACGGATAACCGAGTCCTACCTGTCAAACACCCTTAAGCATGTGTCTAAGATATAAACGTGATTAGTGTACATGAGGGAAACCTGTCAAAAGACATATATGCATAAACATGCGGAATACAATGGGGCGAGCCGACAAGGTTTCTATAAACAACTATATATCCAAAACTGGAAGACGGCGAAGCCACATACTATCCAACTATACATACTGTCTACAGACCTCTAATAGAATATACAAATGTACAAGGACGGGATTATGCCACGTCATACCCATACATGTATACAAGCATATTATACCAAAATCAAAAGCAGCCCCGGATCAAATGGGGCACGCCAACTCTCGCTGATCAAGTATCCTAAGAAGGGGGACCATCGGCTTGTCTACTTGCACCTGCGGGTATGAAACGCAGGCCCCAAAAAATAGGGCGTCAGTACAAATAATGTACTGAGTATTTAAGACATAAAAATCATTACATAAAAGACAGAGATGAAACATGGAATAAAGAACTCCACTTGTTAGTCTAAATAGCTTTGTAAATCCTGAAACATTTATAATGTCATGCACGTGCGCATAAATGTCGTGTCATGCATAGGTATAGGTGTACATAATATCATGAAGCCTCTGAGGGCATCCCATCATATCATCTCGGTCACTGTGGGAAAAATCATCAACATATACCACCTCATCAGGTGGTGGTGCGTATATAACTCCATAACCTTTTCCCATATCCCATATACGTATATTATATATATATACGCGTATATAACTCCATCTGTTCATGGGTCAATGTAAACAAATGCAATGCATGATAAGTACGTCAATCGGAGTGTCATAAGACCATTATGCCTCTGATTATTATCATGATATAGACTTTATCAACTTACGTATTTTCTTATACCCATGAACAGAAGATGGAATAATAACACTTATGGGAAAACAAGAATATAAGCATTTCTACGAATAGAATAATTTATAGAAGTTGTGCATTTGCCCATTTCATTTGTGTCATATTGATCATGCCGAAAGGAAATAAGGGGTAGCCTTAACATACCTGAGCCGATCCTCTAGACAATCCTTCTAACTCACGCCAATCGCGACGAAACATGTAACTACAAGATCGAAATAGGGAACAATTCGTATGAAATACCCGAAGCAATAATGTTGTTATGCAAGGATAATATTGGCTGAAGATTTCCCTTAAGAACTTAGCAATAACGTTGTTTTTTTTTTTTTTTGGAAAATGATCTTTGTTGAAACTCTTTCCTTTAGAGATAATAAATAACATTACAAATAATGTAAGGAATCTTGGCTGAAGCTTTTCCTTAGAAAGAACGTTACTATGTTCCTTTCTTAAGAGATTAGAAGATAATTTTGAACTAGGAATGTTATCCTTAACTATTAGGTGGGCCCCCACATTTCTAGCTTAGTGTCACCTAATTTCTTCAAGTGTGACACCTTTACATCTCTTTCAAGAGTCATAAAATGAAAAGGGGGGTGTTGTCACATTGGGGAGGGGTAAGTCTTATCCCAATATTATTAATTAATTACCCACTAATTTTAATTAACTTTTTAATTCCCCCATTAACCAATAATCCACGTAGTTAAGAATTATCTCAAATTACCCAAAATATTACTAACTTTTAATACACTTTATGTACCATACTATCGTGGTCATGGGGTACCTTGTATGGCCCTAGTCTACAAACAGCGAGTATTATGGCTCGAATCGTATTATATCCCAAATTGACCACCTTCAACGAAACTCATTTTCTTTATTTCGTTTATCCTTTAATCTTCACGACACTTATTTATCGCTCATTACACATAATATAAATGCGTATAACCTCAAGATAATCTCATCCTCGATTCTACGTCGATTAACTAAAGTGAAAACTTTAACGGACGAAAAAACGAGATGTAACATCCCTTCCCCTTAGAAATATTCGTCCTCGAATGTTTAACTCCTCGTGGTCTATATAAACTTTGGAAGATTCACCTTTGTAACAATACTATTACTAACTTTTCCTGTAGAAACTCAATAATTCAATGCCACATAGAACCACAATCATCGATAACGACAATGGCCTCACACGACTAATGACAATAACTAACACAAGAATTTGTACATGTACCTTAAGGTTGTGATGTCTCAATATGGAAGAGAAAATAAGTGAGGATATCTAGACTTCATGACTTCTTCGGCCTCCCAAGTCATTTCTTCCACATTATTGTTTCTCCAAAGTACTTTCACTGAAGCCACGTCTTTTGTTCTCAATCTCTGAACCGGTCTGTCTAATATAGCAATGAGAGTTTCTTCCTATGATAGCTGCTCTGTGACTTGAACGTCATCGACTGTTACGTTGCTAGAAGGATCTCCGATATATTCATGAAGCATAGACACACGAAAGACTGGATGTATAGACTCCAAGTCTGAAGGCAAGTCTAACTCATATGCTACTTGGCTTACCTTGCATATGATCCTATATGGCCCAATGTACTGAGGGCTAAGTTTTTATTTCTTGCCGAACCTCATAACACCTTTTATTAGTGATACCTTTAGGAATACCCAGTCCTCAACCTGAAACTCCAAGTCTCGCTATTGATTATCCGAATAGCCTTTCCTGTATAAGCTTAATTTTCTCGATTTCCTGTTGTACCAATTCTCGTCCAACTAACGTAGTTTCCCCAACATCGAACCACCCTATAGGTGACCTACACTTCTGTCCATAAAGAGCTTTGTATGGAGCCATCTGAATATTGGAATGGTAGCTATTATTATGTGCGAACTCAATAAGCGACAGATGATCATCCCAGCTACCTTTGAAGTCTATCACACAAGCCCGTAAAATATCCTCAAGTGTCTGAATAGTACACTCAGCGTGTCCGTCTGCCTAGGAATGAAATATTGTACGAAGACTTACCTGAGTCCCCAATCCTTTTTGGAAGGACCTCTAGAAGTTAGCTGTAAATTGAGCTCCTCTATCCGAGATAATAGATACAGGGACACCATGGAGTAAAAGACTCAACATTTATATCTAAATAGCTCTGTGAATAATTTAATATTATAATGTCATGCATATGCGTATAAACGTCATACCATGCATGGGTATATGCGTTCATAACATCATCAAGCCTCTGAAGGCATCCCATTATATCATCTCAGCCACTGTGGGCAAATCATCAACGTATACCAGCTGATCAGGTGGTGGTGTGTATATAACGCCCTAACCTCCCATATCACATTTACATATATATACATATATACGCGTATATACCACTATCTGGTCATGGGTCAATGTGCATGTATAAAAGAATTCAATGCATGAGAAGTATGTCAATAAAATCATTCGGAACGTCATAAGATCATTACATCTCTGATTAATATCATGGAATAAACTCTATCAACTTACGTGTTTTCTGATACCCATGAACAGACGATAGAATAATAAGACATATGGGAATTCAAGAACATAGGCACCTTTAATACTTCTATGACTTGAGTCATTTATGGAATTTGTGCATTTTCTTATTTCGTTTGTATCATACGGATCATGCCAAAAAGAAAGAATGGATAGCCTTAGCATACCTGAGTCGATTCTCTTGAATATCCCTATAACACACGTCAATTGCGACAACACATAATGGGGAGATCAAGGTAGGGAAAAATCTGTATGATAGCACTGTACTTCCTTAGAATCACAAATCTCACGTTGCCATAATATTATGTGGTCTTGTATGAATTTTCTACGTTCCTATCACACCATATAATGTCTTAAGTATTTGTTGAAGCTCCTTCCTTACATTATAGAGATATATGTATCTCTTAAGTGATTTACAGAGGCCTCTTTAATCTTAGTGGGTGTGGGCCCCACATATGTGATGACTAATCCCCAAGACTCCCTTAATGTGACATCTTGCTTCATGAAGTAAGAGTCACTTATTGTCTTTGTTATCCATTTCATGGGATGCCATGTTTGTGCCTTAATTATCCAAATAATTAACCACCAATCATCTTAATTAATTGTTAATCTCCTACTAAAATCAATAATTACCCGATTATCTACATTATTGACAATTATCTCAAACTACTTGTAATATTACTCACTTTTAACACACCTTATATATCTTACTATAATGGTCATGTGGTACCTTGTATGACACTAGTCCATAAATACTAGGTATTGTAGCTTGGAATGTATTTTATCTCAAAATTTCAAACTTTGACGAAATTCACTTTCTTTGCTTCGCTCACCCTCTCACCTTCACGAATTTACTTATCGCTTGTTTTAAATAGTGTAATACTTATAATCTCAAAATAATATCATTCACGAGCTTACGTCGATTAATCATACGATGAAACGTTAATGTACGAAGATGCGGGATGTAATATCTCATCTCCGAGCTTTCATCAATTTACTTATGGCGTACTTTTACGTACGAAATATGGGTGTAAGAGGCTACACATTTCATTTTTGGATCATCTAAAAATTCCTTATAGATTGCGAGATATAAGCTTTCAAAGTTGGAAGACGAATAGCAGGAATTCTTTCTTCACGAACTCGACAATCTCCTTGCGAACGCTAAGAATAAAGTCCCAGCAGCAAAATCCTTCTTCAAGAACGCGTGACGCTCCTAGAGAATGTGAATAGCAACACCAGAAATTAGAAATCTAGAATCTAAAGTAGCCCAAAATGATCCGATAACACCTTAAACACACTCGAGGCCCCCGGTACCCCTAATCAAATATACCAACAAGTCCTAAAATATCATACAAACGGCAGCAAGTTGGGTGCAATTCGTGTAGCACATTGTGTCCGAATTTCGGTCGCAATTTCGTTCTAAATCCCCAACATGGTGTCATTCAATCCGAAACTATCAAACATTGTGCAAATAAATCAAAAATATATTCCAATGCTTAAAATTTTACAATTTATAAAAATTCTATAAGGCCCGTAAAATGTTTCCTAAAAATTGGGATTATGTGATGCCGAGCTAGGTGCAGAGGTCAATAATAGTAGATGTTCGGACTTGTGGGATTGATCAGTGCATAGAGAAGTTAAGGAAAAATGTTGGAAAAAATAAAGCATTTGTGCGGCCAATTCTGCGACCGCAGAATTGGTAAGCGGACCGCAAATCAGTCGCGAAGTGAAGCAGATAGTTGAGTTGATTTTTGGACCAATTACGTGGTCCATTATACGGTCGCATAATCATTTTGCGGACCGCATAACCCATCGCAAACCCCTACTTAGAAATTCCCGGAGGGTGTTCTGCAGCACATAATGCGCCGCAGAACAGGTTTGCGGACCGCAGCAGAAAAATGCTAGGGGTCGAGGGCAATTATGCGGCCCATTTGCAGACCACAGAAGCATTATGCGGTCGCATATGCGACCACAGATCTGCGTCGAGGCTCCTATTTTTCTTATTTTAAAACCCGACCCTATCTCGTTAAAACACCCATTTAAAACCATTTAAAACATATTTTATGATATTTCTAGAGTGAGAGAGAGAGAGTCCTATTGGAGGGACTGATCTTCACCAAATTTTCCTTCAATTATCACTTAAAACCTTGAAGATATTCAAGTGAGGCACCTAAGTCTTCATCCTAAGAGGTAAGACTTCATCACCCCGGCTCTTAATTCCAAACACAGTTAGATTAGGCCATTAGTGAGATAACTTGTGGGGATGAGGGTGATTACCTTACATGCATTTGTTCTTTGAGGACGTGGGGGAGTTGTAAATCAAAGATAGAGAGTTGTAAATCAAAGATAGAAAAGAATGGTGTATGGGTTGGTGTAGTCTTTCCTAAAAAGGACTATAAAACCTTAATGAACACATAGTGTTTGATGGAATGCTCAAGTGAGCTAGGATTATGGTCATTTTCCTAATTATGGGTTCAATTGTGCTACATCGCTAAAATAGATTGAAGTTGCGAACATTCCGGAACATCGTAGAGTTTTAAGGGGTTCAATTGAGGTATGTATGGCTAAACCTCCCTCTTCTTAGAATCGAAACCCTAGGTGTTTGTGAAATTAGTGTAAGTCCCCAAATTGATTATACTAAAATTGACTGTCCCAACTGTGTTGTGTTGAATGATATATGTTCAATGATTGTACTAAATGATTTTCATGTCATCTTTCCCTTTGAGGATATGTGTAAAAATGTGAAGTATGTGTTAAGAAAGGTTAAGACTTCATGTCAAAAATCGAATAAGGGTTGTTATGCCAATTTGTATTAAAGACCTCTATGTGCTTAGGATCTTCCAAGTCTTTCCCTTATGTGTACAAATGACTTACATAATAGGCCTCATGGTTACTGATGGTAATGTTATTGAATGTGTAAAAGGGAAACTTGAATTGTAAAATGTGTCCAAGTGCCAAGAACAACTTAGTAATGAGGCCACTCATGCCAACGTAACATAAGATTGGAATGAAATGTGGGGTGAGATGATTGATTGAAAGGATGATGTCTCAAATGAGATTGCCTAGCCGATCGGGCCGTGTTCGGACACCATGCCGCACACATGGTGGCAATTGTGCTAGAAATGATGATTGAAATTGTGGGTATGGTTGATGTCTCAAATGAGGTGACCTTGCCGATCGGGCCGAGATCGGACTCCGTGTAAGAACACGATGGCATTGTGAATTGTGGCACATGGGACTAAAGATTATTGTCACGACCCAAACTGATGGCCCGCGACGGGTGCCTGAGTCTTACATGTCGAACATCCTTAAGCATGCGTCTATTATATAAACATATATAACATACATGAGGGAAACCTGTCCAAAAGAAATATGTACATATACAGCGGAATACAGTGGGGCGCGCCAGCAAGGCTGCTATAGACAACAATATACCAAAAACTGGAAGCCGACAAGACCATATACTATCCAACTATACATAACTATCTACAGACCTCTATTAGAATATACAATTGTACAAGGACGGGGACTGTCTACCTGCACCTGTGGGCATGAAACGCAGGCCTTGGGAAATAGGGCATCAATATGAATAATGTACTGAGTGTGGAAGGCATGAAATTCAGTACAACAAAAACATAGATGAAACATGAAATAAAGAATTATGCATGTAAGTCCAAATAACTTTGTAAATCCTGAAACATTTATAATATCATGAACGTGCATATAAATGTAGTGGCATGCATAGGTATAGGTGTACATAGTATCGTCAGGCCTCTGAGGGAATCCAGTCATATCATATCGGCCACTGTGGGCAAATCATCAACGTATACCAGCTGATCAGGTGGTAGTGCGTATATAACACCATAACATTTCCCCATATCCCATATACATATATATACATATATAAGCGTATATAACGCCATCTGGTCATGGGTCAATTTGCATGTATAAATAAATTCAATGCATGAGAAGTACGTCAATAAAATCTCTAGGAACGTCATAAGACCATTATATCTCTGATTAATATCATGAAACAAAATTTATCAACTTACGTATTTTCTAAGACCTATGAATAGATGATAGAATAATAAGACATATGTGTCTTATAGATCAGCCAAAATGAAAGAAGGGATAGCCTTAACATACATGAACCGATTCTCTTAGAATTTTCAATTCACGCTTTACAGAATCAGAACCAACGTTATCTAATTTTGGTATGGAATCGTTTTGCTCTTTCAAGAACTCACGAGTAGCCACTCTCTATAAGAGATTCCATTTGATTTTTAATCTACACATGACTTCATTTGAAGAAACTCACGCTCTTAAGACTTAAAATGGCTCTCTTTCATTAGATGGATATGTGATTCATGTGCTTAAGACTTAAAATGGATCTCTTTCATTAAATGAATATGTGATTCATGTTCTTAAGACATTCCAATTATCACCTCTCTAATGTTGCCACATAACATAATAACTTAACAGTCACAATTTGATGGGGTGGCTTGTTGCCACGTGGGGGAGGGTCTTATCTTACCCAATTTGTTAATTAATTATCCAATGATTCCTTAATTAACTAGGTAATCTCCCATTACCCAATAATTAATCAATTACCCATATAATTATGAATTACCTTAACTTACTTAAAATACTACTCACCTTTAACATACCTTATACATCTTACTATCATGGTCGTATAGTACCTTGTGTGGCATTAGTCCATAAATACGGGGTATTATAGTTTGAACCGTATTTTATCCCTAATTTCCAAACTTCGACAAAACTCATTTTCTTCTACTTTCTTACCCTCTCTCCTTCACGAATTTACTCATCATGTGTTTCAAAAATCATAATGCTTATAGTCACAAAATAACCTCATTCTCAAACTTACGTTGATTAACTGAAGATGAAACTTTAACCTACTAAAACACGAGATGTAACATCCTTCCCTCCTTAGAAACATTCGTCCTCAAATGTTTAACTTCCCGGGATCTATATAAGCTTTTGCTGAGTCTCCTTTGTAACAATACTACTACTAACTCTTCCTATAGAAACTCAACAATTCAACGCCACATAGGACTACAATCATCAATAACGACAATGGCCTCACACGACCAATGACAATAACTAACACAAGAATCCATACACGTACCTTAAGGTTGTGATGTATCAGTCGGACCCTTCTGTGGAAGAGGAAATAAGTGAGGATATCTAGAAATCATGTCTTCTTTGGCGTCCCAAGTCATTTCTTCCACATTGTTGTTTGTCCAAATTACTTTCACCAAAGCTACGTTTTTAGTCCTCAATCTCCGAACCTGTCTATCTAGTATAGCAATGAGAGTTTCCTCATATGATAGTTGTTCTGTGACATGGACATCTTCAACTGACACGATTCTAGAAGGATCTTCGAAACATTTACGGAGCATAGACACATGAAAGACTGGATGTATAGACTCCAATTCCGAAAGCAAGTCTAACTCATATGCTACCTGGCCTACCTTGCGTATGATCCTATATGCTCCAATATACCGAGGGCTAAGTTTTCCTTTCTTACCGAACCTCATGACACCTTTCATCGGTGATACCTTTAAGAATACCCAGTCGCCAACCGGAAACTCCAAGTCCCGCCGTTGATTATCCATATAAGACTTCTGACGGCTTTGAGCTGCTAATAGCCTTTCCTGTATAAGCTTAACTTTCTCGATTGCATGTTGTACCAATTATGGTCCTACTCACATAGTTTACCCAACATCGAACCACCCTATAGTCAACCTACACTTCCGTCTATAAAGAGCTTTGTATGGAGGCATGTGAATACTGGAATGGTAGCCATTATTATATGCGAACTCAATAAGCAGTAGATGAGCATCCCAGATGCTGCCCTTGAAGTCTATCACACAAGCCCGTAACATATCCTCAAGTGTCTAATTTGTACGCTCAACATGTACGTCTGTCTGGGGGTGAAATGATATACTAAGACTTATCTGAATCCCCAATCCTTTTTGGAAGGACCTCTAGAAGTTAGCTGTAAATTGAGATCCTCTATCCAAGATAATAGATACAGGGACACCATGCAGTCGTACTATCTCCTTAATATAAATCCTTGCATAATCCTCTACGGAATATGTAGTCCTAATGGGCAAAAATGGGATGATTTTGTAAGCCTATCAACAATCACCCATATGGAATTGAACTTACGCTGGGTACGAGGAAAGCCTACAATGAAATCCATATTGATTACTTTCCATTTCCAAGTTGGAATCTCCATAGCCTACAATAATCCACCATGTTTTTGATGCTCAATCTTAACCTGCTGACAGTTAGGGCACTAAGCAACAAACTCCGCTATATCCTTTTTCATTCCATCCCACCAATATACTTCCTTGGTATTATGATACATCTTTGTCGCTCCTGGATGGATAGAATAACGAGAGTAGTGAGTTTGTCCTATAACCTGCCGATGCAACCCTGCAACATTAGGGACACATAATTGTCCCCGATATCTGATGACCCCATCTTCTGTAATTTCAAATGGTGTCTTCTCCTTCTGAGGGGTGGCATCCCTATAATGAACAAACACAGGATCCTCGTACTGGCGTTCCTTCACTTCAGTTACTAAAGAGGATGTTGTCGTATCCTGAATAGTAATTCCAATATCACCTGAGTCTAGTAATCGAACTCCAAGACTAGCTAGTTGATGAATCTCATAGGATATTCCCCTCTTCTCTGACTCTAAATATGACAGGCTACCCATAGATCTACGGTTGAGGGCATCGGCTACCATGTTCGCCTTCCCTGAATGGTATAAAATATCAACATCATAATTTTTAAGTAGTTCCTACCATCTCCTTTGACGTAAATTCAATTCGTTTTGCTTGAAGATATACTGGAGGCTCTTATGATCCGTATAAATATCAACATGAATGCCATACAAGTAGTGCCTCCATATCTTTAGTGCATGAATTACTACTGCTAATTCTAAATCGTGGGTCGGGTAATTCTTGTCGTGCTTTCTTAGTTGTCTAGAAGCATAAGCTACAACCTTAACATGCTGCATCAGTACACAACCCAACCCAACGACCAAGGCTTCATAATAGATAACATAAGCATCGGTACCTTCTGGGAGCGTTAGAACTGGTGTTGAACATAACTTGTCCTTCAATGCCTTAAAACTCCGTTCTCAAGCATCAGTCCATTAAAACTTCGCTCCCTTTTGAGTCTATTTCATCAAATGTGCTGAAAGAGAAGAAATTCCCTCTATAAATCTCATGTAATAACCTGCCAAATCGAGAAAGCTACAAACCTCCGTCAGTGTCGTGGGTCTAGGCCAAGTCTTTACTGCCTCAATCTTTTGTATATCAACCCGGATACCTTCACCCGAAATGATATGCCCAAAGAAAGCTACAGAGTTCAACCAGAATTCACTTAGAGAATTTTGCGTACAACTTCCCTTTTTCTAGAACTTTGAGCACAGTACACAAATGATCTGCATGCTCAGCCTCTGAACGAGAATACACGTTCTCTTTCTAGAAATCACGTTCTTAAGACTTAAAATGGATCTCTTTCATTAGATGGATATGTGACTCATGTGCTTAAGACATAAAATGGCTCTCTTTCATTAAATGAATATGTGACTAATGTTCTTAAGACTTGCCAAATATGACCTCTCTAATCTTGCCACATAACATAATAACTTAAGAGTCACAATTCATCGGTGTGGCTTGTTGCCACGTTGGGGAGGGTCTTATCTTAATCAATTCTTTAATTTATTACCCAATGATTCCTTAATTAACTAGGTAATCTTCCATTACCCAATAACTAATCAATTACCTACATAATTAAGAATTACCTTAACTTACTTAAAATATTACTCACTTTTAACGTACCTTATATATCTTACTATCATGGTCATATAGTACCTTGTATGACATTAGTCCATAAATACGGGGTATTATAGCTTGGACCGTATTTTATCCCAAATTGCCAAACTTCGACGAAACTCATTTTCTTCTACTTGCTTACCCTCTCTCCTTCATGAATTTACTCATCACATGTTTGAAATAGCATAATGCTTATAATCCCAAAATAACCTCATTCTCGAACTTACATCGATTAACTGAAGACGAAACTTTAACGTAGGAAAACGCGAGATGTAACATCATCAACCTAATGAGATGGAAATTATTTGAGAACCTATGTGACCCTTACTTGATGTTTTAGTATTGTTTGAAGCTCTTGTTGAACTCACGACTATTTTTCCCTATATTATTGTTCATTAAGTAGAAATGGTGTTTTACCTTTATATACTAGTACTAATGTCCCTTTTGTCGGGGGCTCTACATATTTAAATGGATATAGGTCGTTAGCAAGCAGTGTTGATCGCAGCTAGTTGTGCATCAGCAAGCTTGGTGAGCCCCATTTCATCTCGAGGTCATGTATTGTATCTTTTGTGTATATTCTTACCATGTTTTGAGGTATCACCGGGACCTTGTTGTCGGCATCATTGTAACTACTTTTGTATGTTTAGAGGCTACGTAGACTTTATGTGGGTTGTGTATGGGTTCTATAAGGGTCAGACGGATTATGTGTGTTTTGGACTCTTGTTCCACTAAATTGTAAAGTGTATGTATTTTGGGGATTTAACTATGATGTAGCAAAATGAAAAGAAATGAAGTACTAATGTTAATGCATATGATCTTTACACTGTTTAACTAATGGTAACGCGCCTTCTCTTGATCGTAAGCGGGCTGCGTAGGAAGTGTCTAACAGGCTTGCCCGACCGGGTTCACCCGGTCGAGCACCGGTCGCGCTCCCCGAGGTCGCAGCGTGACAAATTCCCAACTCCGCTTGACAAGTTGGCAGTGGGGCCCGCGTCTCGGAACCTGACAAAAAACACAAAATCCAACAACCCATTCAATTATGACTTCAACCATACTATTTTCATTCAAATCCGACCCCGAATAGGTATTCAAAACTCAAAAATTTATTTTGTGAAATAAAAGAAATTTCTTTCGATTAATTCTTGAAAAATCAATAATCTAATGCAAAAATGAAGATTAATCTATGAAACATAATCACATGTGAGTCAAGAATGCTTACCCCAAGTTTTGTGGTGAAATTCCTCTCCAAAATCGCTAAATCCCGAGGTTCCCAACTAAAAATATTAAATGATGGCTCAAAGGTCCGAAATAGAGGACTTATAACACTGCCTCGACATCCTTCTTCGCGTTCGCGAGCCTCCCATCGCATTCTCGATGAACAAAATTCTCATAAGCTATTTCCAAACTCATCTCTGAGAACCTCTAGTATAATGATCATAACGTTTTGTACAAAACTCCTAATGACAAATGGTTTAATTTTACAACAACTAGGCACCAAGATCTAAAACTTTTATGTTTTGGTCATCTCCCAATTCTTTAGAGATTTCGAGGTATAAGCTGCCAAAGTTAGCCTTAGGCAACACAAATTTCTTCTTCGAGATTTCCAAACATCTTCCCTAACAGGATGTAGTGTACCAACCAAAACATTTTGTACACGACTTCAAATGCCAAATGATTTGATTTTACGAAAATTTGACACAAATAACAACATCTTTCATCTTTGGATAATCTCCAAATTCCTTATATATTGCGAAATATAAACTTCTAATGTCAGACGACGGATATCAGGAATTCCTTCTTCGCGAACGCGAATAACAAAGTCCCAACAGCAAAATCCTTCTTCACGAACGCGTGAGGCTGTTAGAGAACGTGAAGAACAACACCAGACCTCAGAAAAACAACATCTAAAGTAGCCCAAAATGATCTGATAACACCTCAAACATACCCGAAAGACATCCGAGGCCCCCGGGACCCAAACCAAATATACGAACAAGTCCTAAATTATCATACGAATGACACCATGTTGGGGTGAAATTCGTGTAACCCTTTGGGTCGAAATTTCGGTCACAATTTTTCTCTAATGCCCCAACTTGGTGCGTTCAGTCTGAAACTAGTCAAACAACGTGCAAATTAATCAAAAATATGCTCCAATGCTTGTAATTTAACAATTGATAAAAATTCCCAACTCCGCTCAAAAAGTTAGAAGTGGGACCCATGTCTCGGAACCTGACAAAACTCGCAAAATCCGACAAACCATTGAATTACGACTTCAACCACACTAATTTAATTCAAATGACAAATAGTTTAACTTTTTGAAAACTAGAGACGAAAATCTACAACTTTGATGGGTTGATCATCTCCCAATTCCGTATAAATTTGTAGATATAAGATGCCAAATTCAGCCGTGTGCATCACAAATTTCTTCTTCGCGATTTCCAAACATCTTCCCGGACAGCCTGTAGTGTACCAACCGTAACTTTTTGTACACAATCCAAATGTCAAATGGTTTGATTTTTTGAAAACTAAACAGAAAGAGTTACAACTCTTATTTTGAGATCATCTCCAAGTTCTTTCTAGATTGCAAGATATAAGCTTCCAAAGTTGGACAGAAAACAAGAATTCCTTCTTTACGAACGAGAGAAGCTCCTCGCGAATGCGAAGAACAAAGTCCCAGCAGCAAAATCCTTATTTTTGAACGCGTGAGGCTCCTGTCGAATGCGAAGAACAACTTCTAACACCAAAAAAATAACATCTAAAGTAGCCCAAAATGATTCGATAACACCTGAATCATACCCAAAACACACCCGAGGCACCTGGGAACCCAACCAAATATAATAACAAGTCCTCAAACATCATACGAACGGCACCAAGTTGGGGTGAAATTCGTGTAGCCCTTTCGACCCTTTGGCTGCAATTTTTGTAGCCCTTTGCACCCGTTACCTTACTCAACCGAGTACTAACATAACATATCTTTTGTATCATTCTATCATAGGTAAATGAACCGAAGTAAAGCACGGGAAATACAAACTTATATATATGACATACTAGCCTATAAGACCAAAGATGGTCATCCGTAGACTAAACATAGGTTGACAGGGTCATACAATCTTTCACTTACACGACATATGTCTGCAAGCCTCTAAGAGTACATAAATGCCATAAAGGTTTCCCAACCATACTAATCAATACATGTCCTAATCATACTGACCAAATAAGCAGCTCCGGAGCAAATGGAGCGCATCAACACCTTCCACTGAGTTGATAACCTACTTGGAGGACTCTTATCCTTTCTATCCGAACTTGGGGGCATGAAATGTAGCATCCCCAGGTAAAAGGGACGTCAATACTAGAAAATGTACCGAGTATTTAAGGCACATAAATAAGTATATAAAAGACATGGAAGAAACATGGAGTAAATGACTCAAGTTGTATGTCTGGATAACTTTGTACATCATGAAATACTTATAGTGTCATGCATATGCGTATGAATATCGTGTTATGCATAGATACATGTTTCATGACATCATCAAGCCTCCGAGGGCATCCCATCATATTATCTCGGCCACTGTGAGCAAAATCATCAATGTATACCAGCTGATCAGGTGGTGGAATATCATGAAGTAAACTTTTTCAACTTACGTATTTTTCTGAGACCCATGAACAAAAGATGTAATAATAAGACACATCGCAATTCAAGAACATAGGCACACCTAATACTTTTATGAATAGAGTCATTTATGGAAGTTATGCATTTGCTCGTTTCGTTTATGTCGCATAGATCATGCTAAAAGGAAAGAAGTGATAGACTTAACATACATATATGATCTCTTCCTTGTTATTCAACCAAACTCAACAAAACTTACTGCATCTACAAAAAGTGAAATGATATTGTCGTTAACATATAATGTCGTACCATCGTATTTGGCTAGTCGTATGACAAGAAAATCGGGCAGCAACTCCCCTATTTTTAATGCATCCCAAAGCCAACTAAGGGTCATCAACAGCCCAACAACAACAAACTTAACCAACAATATAATCCAATATGAGTTTCTACGATTATCGTAACAATCATATTGAGCGGCAAGCTCATTTTTACTCATAACAAGATATAAATTGAATTCAACTCTTATTCTATAAGTTATTTTACAAGCTTCAGAGCATCATACTTATATGTACCATATTATTTCTTGTTTAAAACATCCACAAAATGCATTCCAAAACAACCTCATACGTCTAGCACCTTAATTTTTGTCGCCAATCACTTGTTTTTCATCTTTTCTTCTTCAATAAACTTAATTAACACCTATGAAAGCTCAACAACAGTAGTCACAACATTATTAGATTATTTCTCACAATTTCCAGCCACCACAAACTATACATTTAGCCACAAAATAGTCCAACCAAAAAGACAACCGTACCCATGTTCCTTCAAGTACATGTTATGATTTTTCAGTCAAACAACACAACCAACACAAGATTAACCTTAGGAAAAATCAAGAAGATGTTATACATGTTACACCCCATGTTTTCGTAAGTGAAATTACGCAATAAAAAAATTGATGAAAGCTCGAAAATGAGATGTTACATCCCGCATTTTCGTATGCAAAAGTTTCGTCGAAAGTTAATTGACGTAAGTTAGGGAATGAGATTATAAGTATTCTGCTCTTTCAAACAAATGCGAGTTTTGTCAAAGTTTGTCAATTTGGATAAAATACAGTCCGATCTATAATACCCAGTATTTATGTACTAATGACATACATCGTACCACATGATCATGATAGTGAGGTGTATATAGTGTGTTAAAAGTGAGTAGTATTTTAAGTAATTTGAGATAATTCTTAATTATGTGGATAATTAATTAATTATTGAATTAGTGGGGGATTAGTTGATTAGGGACAGGGGTGAATTTTTGGATAAGTGGAACACCCCCCCCCCCCCCCCCCCC
>ML402730.1:41011-122867 GCA_005239525.1 Nicotiana knightiana
AGTGGAACCCCCCCCCCCCCCCCAACGTGGCTGCCCAAAGAGTCATTAACAATGACGTCTTAACTCTCATTACAAGGTGGCATTTTAACATAATATTTGTGGCTTAGTCATTCCCTAAAGTTGTGTCCAAAACCAAAAGTGTTAAGACAATCTTCCTATGTCATTATTTCCGACACATCATTATGGAGAACGGAGATGTGTATGCTAGTTATGGAGAATGGAGGCATTCTCAAAGTGAATTCATATTCCTAGATCATTATTATGGAGGTTATGTGGTAGTAACAAAGGCATTCACAAAATGGAATGGACTTTAATTCATAACATGGAAGTGACTTTAACTCTCGAAAATCATATTCTCAACATAAATTCATATGAAATTTCATAACGCTAAAGCAGCGTGATATTTGCAATTCTAAGGGAGTACGGTGCAATCTTTTTCAAGAATATCTTACAGATTTTTTCCTACTCCGATCTTGTCGTCACGCATTTTGTAGCAATTAACGTGTGTTAGAGGGATTGTCAAGAGAATCGACTCAGGTATGTTAAGGCTATCCTTTCTTTCTTTTTGGCATGGTCTATACGACACAAACGAAACGAGCAAATGCACAACTTCCATAAATAACTCTATTCATAGAAGTAGGAGAGGTGCCTATGTTCTTGAATTTCCATATGTCTTTTTATTCTATTGTTTGTTCATGGGTCTCAAAAAATACGTAACGTGATAATATTTATTTCATGATATTAATCATAGGTATAATGGTATTATGACGTTCCCAAATATTTTATTGATGTACTTCTCATGCATTGCATTCATTTATACATGTACATTTACCCATGACCAGACATTGTTATATATATATATATATATATATATGTATATGGGATATGGGAAAAGGTTATGGTATTATATATGCACCACCACCTGATCAGCTTGTATACATTGATGATTTTGCCCACAGTGGCCCAGACGATATGATGGTATACCTTCAAAGGCTTGATGATGTTTTGAACATATGTACCTATGCACAACATGACACACATACGCATATGCATGACACTATAAATATTAATGATTCACAGAGATATTCAGATATACATGTTGAGTCTTTTACTCCATGTTTCTCTCATGTGTATTGTTTACTGATTTTCATTCATTACATACTCGGTACATTATTTGTAATGACGTCCCTTTTGCCTGGGGACGCTGCGTTTCATGCCCGCAGATCCCTATAGATAGGTTGAGAGTCCTCCAAGTAGGCTATCAACTTAGCGGAAGATGTTGGTGCGCTCCATTTTCTCTGGAGTTGGTTAGTCAGTATGATTTAGACATGTATTGATTGGTATGTCGGTGCCCTATCCCGGCCTTATGACATTTATGTACTCTTAGAGGCTTGTAGACATATGTCATGTATATGAAATATAGTATGCCCTTGTCGGCCAATGTTCAGTGTACGAGTGATTATTTTGGCCTTACAGGCCCGTACATCGTATGTGTAAGTTTCTATGTCAAGTTGGGTCATTCTATGTCAATTATTCCCACATGTTTATTCTGGTTATCTCATCACAGCCTTTCTATCTCATTTACTCATGATAATGTAATAAGAAAGATACTTTACATTGGTACTCGATTGAGCAAGGTACCAGGTGCCCATCGCGACCCATCGAATTGGGTCATGACAAAAGTGGTATCATAGCAGTTCTGTCCTAGGGATCTACAAGCCGTGTCTAGTAGAGTCTTGTTTATGGGTGTGTCATGCACCACACTTATAAGTAGGAGGCTACAGGGAATTTATGATTGTCACTCTTTCTTCTCACTCTAGATCGTGTGCTAGAGCTCAGTTGTATGAACTCAATTTCCTAAACTCTATCATCATAATACAATGATACCTACATTCAGAAAGACGGTTGGTAAGAGTTGAGTGAGAGGAACTCGATTTTGCATCATGCTTATGATGAGTAAATATGAGGTCTTCAGCGGATCATGTGTGCACTAAGATTATCGGTATTTTCAACTCCGGCAGAAAAATATAAGCATTGTGAGTTACTTTCAACAGTAACATAGGTATGTATAAATGTCCACACCCATCTCAATTATACTCTAATGGGAGCTAACAAGATATAGTTTAAGAGAAGGACGGGATATCAGGATCTGGCTGGGGTTAGAGTAACCCAAAATGGTGAATGGATTGTTTGCGTTAGATGGCATTTCTGAAGGATATTGCAAATGTGCTAATAAATTTCCTTGTGAGACACCGGATGGTGCACTCTAAAATAGTACAGCTAGATACGAATTCTGGAGTGTTTAATTTTTTTTTTTATAAAGACAGACACTGGAATCCTGGAAAGGGTAAATATTACCTTAGTATGGCTCCCGTCCATAGTGGAGAGATAATGTTAGGAAACCCAAAGAGCCAATAGATGGAGCAAGGGACGCTAAAAGCAAAAGAATTTCTTGTTCGAATTTTCAGAATCAAGTGATAGACATAAATATTAGCGGGAAATAAGAAAAGAGTAAATGATGCATAACGAGTAAGATATGATACATGGATGACTACGGTATAGCAAAAAAGATGACAGTATCACAGAGTCTATAGTCAAGTGAAGGAAAAGACGAGAGGTGACATGCCTTGAGACAATAAAAGAGTATAGGCCGTAAAATCATATCCTCATTTCGAGAAATAAGTTTGTGACTCCAACACGACTACCATAAGGAAAAGTTAGACCCCATAGTAATAGAAATCAGTATGGGCTGGTGAACAAGATAAACTAAACATGGATTAAGGACTGAATGATTTGATAATAGTCGGCATCGTGAGAATTTCAAAGATTGTGTTCCGACAATAATAGAATGACGACAAAAAAATAACCTTTAAAGGTCATTTAGGAAGACGCTTCCCTAAAGCAAGAAGTGTGAGAAAAGTTAAGCTTAATGGACTGTATGTACCAGTTACACTAAGTGTTACCCTCATGAGTAAGGAATTTTGTCATCCTTGGTACAAAAGAATTACCCAAGGCGAGTAAGGGTCATCAATGATGTGAAAAGACGCCAAATATGAAGAGGTAAAACATCTATAGGTAGATTGTCGTAGCACTAAATCTTAGTACTCCCCTAAAGGTGGGAATATGGAGGGATGGGGCATTAAGTCAAAAATTAAGTGGTTTTAGTAACTATGGAGTGGTAAAGGAAGAATGCGATAAACAAAATGAGAAAGTGATAAGTTTGCTATTACTCAGATCGTACTGATATGCTACGATTCTAGAACATTATGCAAACATGATGTGAAGGAGAGGAAGTATGGTTTCGTGCCCGAGATGTTATTGAGACATAAAGAGCTAGTGCGAGAGATAAGTTAAGACAAAGAAATAACCCAAGAGAGATCACGAGGAATATTCATATGATACTGGACCAACGATTAATTAATAGTTGATTTAGGAAAATCCTAGTTATGGTCGTTCCGAGAGTTTTAGCCCCGTTTCCTCCATTTCTGCTTCATTTGTGTAGTACAACTCTTTTATGTTGTGTTAGGTTGATTGGTTCAGGTTCTGAGTGGTTTTAGAGAGAAATGAGACACTTAGTCTCTTGAGTCGGTTAATTTGTTGGAAAAACCAATCGGAAGTTGATTTATAAGTAAATGATCTCGGAATTTGGTTTTTATGGTGAGGACAGCTTCGTTAGATGATTTTGGACTTAGGAATGGGTTCGGATTGTTATTTGGAGGTCTGTGGTAGAATAAGGCTTGAATTGGCGAAATTGAAAATTTGGTGATTTCCAGTCGGTAGTGAAAAATTTGATATAGGATTTGGAATGGGATTCCGAGAGTTGGAGTACGTTCGTACTGTCATTTGTGACATGTGTGAAAATTTTGAGGTCATTCAGACGTGGTATGGTAGGTTTCATCATCTGTTGTGAAAGTTTGAGGTTTCAAGTCCATTAAGCTTGAATTGGTGTGCGATTCATGTTTTTGTTATTGTTTGATGTGATTCGAGATCTCGATTGAGTTGGTATGGTATTTTAGGACTTGATGGAACATTTGGTTGAGGTTCCGGAGGCCTCAGGTGTGTTTCGGGTGAGTTTTGAGCGAGTTCGGGCATTACCGGAACTCATGCATGGTTCTGGTGCTTAATTTTCGCTGAGGGCGACAGAATTTTCGCTGAGGGTAATGGAATTCCGCTGAGGCGGAGGAATTCCGCTGAGGGCACAATTTGGGGCACTGAGGCACTCCAAGGCAGACCTGCAGATCTACCGGTCTGACTTCGGGAGACTATATCTACAAGGAAATGTGAGATGATTTAAAAAGGGATGTTGTAGCACTTCGTCTCTAGTTTCCAGAAAGCTAAAGAAATCATCCTTTGAAATTTTTTAGAGAATGTTATGGCTAAATTACTGAAGTCTGTCACTGCAACCTCTAGAAGCGCGGAAATCGGTACTTTTTCACGTCCGCGGGGATTGGGTTCGCGGCAGCGCTTGGAATTCCATGGTCAGCGCAATGGAGATCAGAGAATGCACAATATAAACGGGGTTAAGGGCATTATTTCACATTTTGGACCTTGGGAGCTCGATTTGTGGCGATTTTTCGAGGGCTTTTCATGAAATTCATCGGGGTAAGTGATTCTAACTCGAATTTGGTTAATGTTCATGAATATATCAATTATTTAATCATTTGATTAGTACTATGAGGTAGAAATTTTGGAAAATTGTAAAAACTTCATAAAATGAAGTTTTGGGATTTGAACATCGAATTAGTGTCGGAATTGAGTGAAACTAGTATAGTTGGACTCGTGAGTGAATTGCTTTCCTAATTTTGTAAATTTCGTGGGATTTAGAGACGTGGGCCGGGGGTCGGGTTTGGCCAATTTCTGGATTTGTGATGTTAATTGATAATTTTGATGTGGGCTTCGTTCCTTTAGCATATATTAATGATATAATACTGATTTTTTTTAGATTCGGGGCGATTTGAGCCTGAGTCGAGCGGCAAGGGCATTGCGGAGTAGAGGTTTGGCTTGATTAAGGTAAGTAACTCCTCCAAACTTGGTTCTGAGGGTTCGAAATCCCGAACTACATGTTATGTGGTTAGAATTTGGTGATGCACATGCCAAGTGACGGGCGTTCGGGCGTGTACCGTGAGATTTCTGACTTGGTTCATACCATGGCACAGGTTAGTAGTTCTTTATTGATTCATATCTGTGATTCTATCAATGTGATTAATATAAACATGCTAGAAATCATGGTAAGTACTATGTTAATGCTTCATGCCGATATTGTTGAGACCTGAGTTGGTGTACTCATGTTACCCCCTGCACCTTGTGTGTAGATTCAGGTATCTCAGGTCACGAAAGTGCCAGCTAATCTTTGTTGTGGTTCATCTTCGGGAGAGCGAGGTAGTTGCTTGGCGATCGCAGACCCGCCGTTCTACTTCCCTATCTTCCCTGTGTATTTTGTTAGTTATTCTCAGACTATTTTTTGTCTTGATGTATTTTGGTGCAATTGTAGTATGGCTGATGACTTAGTGACACCAGATTTTGGGATTTCTCTCTTTTTTTTTTCAATATTTTGAAGTTGATTTTTTTCTTTTATTTCGGTGTTTCTTATGGAAAAAGGTCAATGTTTAAATATTTTTATGATAGAAAACGAGTTGGTTAAGAGTGTAGGCTTGCCGAGTTAGGCGCTATCACGATATAATAAAATCTCACCTTTACAAGAGTCAAATGGGCTTCTCTAAGTACTACAACGAAAGACTTGCTGAGGAAATAAAGAAGGATGTTTCAACCTAAGCACAATGACCTAAAGAGGAAATGGTTTTGTAACTACACTCTTACAACAATATTGTACGCACTCTATAGAAAGTGGCACCTATCGTGGCTAATGAACGAGAAGAAGAAAAAAAAATCAAAAGTAATATTCGAGATCATATGAGTTGCACAAAAAATTTGGCATGCGTGGGAACTAAGATAAGCTAAGTATGTGTGCAACAAGGGGGCATGAAGACCAGGAAAAGTAATAGCTTATGTTTAAAGAAAGCTGAGAAGGAACAAAAGGAATTATTCGATCAATGATCTAGAGTTAGCTCGTTATGAACGCACTTAAGATTTCAGAGCATTATCCATGCAGCATACATGTTGGCAATCATACAGTCGTAGAAGACTCTGGCATAAGTTAAAAGAAAGAATGAGTCCAGGTCATAGACAAAGGATTGAATTGTTAGATGCTGATAATAAGAGGAGGAAACTATAGAGTTACATCAATAAAATAAATCAGGAATCTGATTATTGGAACCAGAAAATTATAGACCTCGTGATTGAGAACATTGTAGGATTACTCTTAGATATCAGAGGTACAAGAGAGATAGTACAATAGACATATTTTATAATGGCTCTATGATAAATCCAGATAGAAGAAGTACGAACCTCATAAGAAGTCAGTATGAAGCTCCCACTGGATTGTATGCACCAGAGGTGCATTATAACAGAGCTTCAAGTTGTGGACCAGAGTTATACCTATGTGGAAGGGAGGTCATAAAAGGGATAGAAGATACCATTCAAGGTTTTAAGGTAAGTAAGGTAAAGGTGAACAACGTACGAGATACTCAAATGCAGAAGGTTGTGAATAGTCCATACTTCGCATAAAAGGCTAGAAGCGCGAGGATTTAGTATCCAGGAATGATAGCAACATCGTCAGTGGCATACCTTCCAGCCTATGGTTTCTAGGTATCAAGAGGACTAGTTAAGAGAGTGAAGAAGTGTTTGAGACGATGTGATGCCTCGCTTGATGTTCCAGGATAACATAAGGAAATTTATGGTGGAAGTACGTTGAAGGAAGGTTGCGAGTAGTATAAATGGATTTGTGTATATCGCAAGCTGAAGTATGGTAGAATGACAAGGTTCTAGGAAGACATGAGTAAGGATAAGGGAAAGCGAGTCAGAAGGTGACAAAAATGGATAAGTCCTCGGGATTAAGCCCATGAAAACAAGGGAGCAGATGGTTTCTCTAAGTTATAGAAAGCTTAGTATAGCCTGAATGAATTTAAAGAAGTTACTCATCATAAGTAGCATTTAGAAGAGATGAAATGCTAACCTGATAATAGAATAAGGGTGCAATTGTGACAGATGAAGGATGACGTTTGAGCCTTCGATTGAGTAATTATTTGAAAGAGAAAAAACGTAGAGATTCATGAATTGTACGGGATTAAAATACCCAAGTAAGCTAAATCACATTGGGATGCTATGAAATACGGTTATGGAAGTATTGTATCGCCCCAAGTGGATCAGGAAAATCACTTCAAATGCTCCACGATGCCACATGAGCCCTAGTGAATCAACAATGGATGGATAAAAGTTATCAATGGAAGATTATAGATCACCATTAAGGTGAATCGACAATGGATGGATAAAAGTTACAAAGTACGAGATGAGATTAGGCCATCAGTCTTAAGATGAATAGTAATGAAGAAACATTAAAAAACTTAGCTTTATGCATATAGGATAAGCAAGGAGAGTAACCTGGAGTTTGGTAGAGGACCTCAATAACGATAAATCGAAGTAAGACTTATGGTATAGTATGGCCTATTTAGATATAGTAAAGCTAATGACGCCCAGAGGGACAACGTGACATAATTTTTTATATGTTCACAAAGTGAGGCCTATAGATTAGCTAAAGCTGGAGGAAATAGGAGACAAGAGTCACATAGGCGCACATACAAAGTTAGAAAATCGTACAGGCTGGATGATAGAAGGTAGCAACAGTTACGAGACTAGAAGGATTCCGACTACAAGTCGTGGTGTGAGAAAGAGGCTTAAAGGGGGTAATGCCTGGCCTTTGGGTTTATTCACAGAACATATTCCTAGATAGCAAGGAAAGTACTAAAGTATTCGCAAGAGCTATAGGTTACGATAATAATATGTGCATCAGTCTACATTTGAGGACGAATGTTCCAAAGGGGGGAATGATGTTACACCCCATGTTTTCATACGGGAAAGTACGCCATAGGTAAATTGATGAAAGCTCGGAAATGAGATGTTACATCCCGCATTTTCGTACGTAAAAGTTTCATCGTAAATTAATCGACGTAAGTTCGAGAATGAGATTATTTGGGTGTTATAAGTATTATGCTATTTCAAACAAGTGATAAGTAAATTTGTGAAGGTGAGAGGGTAAGAAAAGCGAATAAAGCGAGTTTCATCGAAGTTTGTCAATTTGGATAAAATACGGTCCGAGCTATAATACCCGGTATTTATAGACTAATGCTATACAAGGTACTACATGACCATGATAGTGAGGTGTATAAAGTGTGTTAAAAGTGAGTAGTATTTTAAGTATTTTTATATAATTCTTAATTATGTGGGTAATTGGTTAATTATTGAATTAGTGGGGGATTAATAAGTTGATTAGGGAAAGGGGTGAATTTTTGCATAAGTGTAACTCCCCCCCCCCCCCAACGTGGCCGCCCAACGAGTCATTAATAATGACTCTTAAATCTCATTACAAGGTGGCATTTTAAGAGAATGTTTGTGGCTTAGTCATCCCCTAAAGTGGGGCCCACAACAAAAAGTCGTAAGAAAATTTTCCTACATCATTGTTTCCTACGTCATCATTATGGAGAATGAAGATGTGTGTGCTAGTTATGGAGAATGGAGATGTAACGACCCGGACGGTCGCTCCGAGAATTTAGCCCTGTTTCCCTCGTTTCTGCTTCATTTTATGTGGTTCAACTTCATTTATGTGTTTTAGGTCGGTTGGTTCGGGTTCAGAGTGATCATGGTTCGGTCTCTCAAGGTATCCTAATAGTTGAGAAAGTCAACTGAGAGTTGACTTGTTGGTAAATGACCTCGGAATGCATATTTTATGACTCGGATAGCTTCATTAGGTGGTTTGGGACTTAGGAGTGTGTTCAGAATAGTTTTGTGATGTCCGGGGTAGAATTAGGCTTGAATTGGCGAAAGTTAGTTTTTGGCAATTTCCGGTCGGCAGTGGAAAATAGGATATCGAGGTCGGAATGGAATTCCGGAAGTTGGAAAGGTTTCGTAATGTCATTTTGGATATGTCCGCCAAATTTCAGGTTAATCGGAGGTGTTTTGGTTAGTTTCGGTGTAGTTGGCAAATTTTAGGAGTTTCAAAGTTCTTAGGCTTTAATTTGATGAAAATTTTGTGTTTTCGTGTTGTATTTGGTGTTTCGAGGGCCCGACTAAGTTTGAATAATTCTACGGGGGTGTGTTGGTATGTTTGGTTGGGGCCCCGAGGGGCTCGGGATTTACTTCGGATGGGTGACGGGAAGTTGGAGTGATTTTTGGAAATCTGCTGTGCTGGTTTGTTGGTGTTTTCGCACCTGTGGAAGGGGATTTGCATGTGCGGTTGCGCAGGAGCGGAGAGAAAGGTCGCAGGTGCGAGTTTTATCTGTGTAGGGAATGGTCCGCAGGTGCGAGGGGTTTGTCGCACCTGTGAAGTCGCAAATGCGGAAAGGTTGTCGCAGGCGCGAGAATTTGGCCAGTTAAGTGAGTCTCACAGGTGCGTACGCTAGGACCGCAGGTGCGGAAATGACTGTGCAGAACAATATAAAAAGGACCCCTCTGCGAAATTTATTAGTTTTCATCAATTTGCATGCGGGAAGAGTCCATTGAAGGTGGTTTTAAGAGAGAATTTCAATGTTCATCAGCAAAGGTAAGTTCTTTGGTTGTTAATCCCGTTCCTATGCTAATTTGTTAAGATTAGGCTTGAAAATTTAAGGATTTGGGGAGGAAAAAGTAGGAAAAATGGGAGGAAAGAATTGGGATTTCTTTTGAGGTTTTGAAATGGCAATTGTGGTCCGATTTTGGTGTTATTGGTCTGTATAGAATCGTGGGAGGATGAGGTTTCTAATGATGTAAAAATTATTGAATTCCGAGACGTGGGCCCGGGGCTCAGGTTTGGCCGAATTTCGAGATTTTTGATTAAATTGATAATTTTCGATTGGGTTGTGTTCCTTGAGTACGTATTAATGATGTTGAACTAGTTTTGGCTAGATTTGGAGCAATCGAGAGCCAATTTGAGGGTCAAAGGCATAGCGGAGTAGTGTCGCGGCTCGGTAGAGGTAAGTAATGGTTTTAAATCTTGTCCTGAGGGTATGGAACCCCGGACTGCATTATTTTCTCACTGAATTTGGAATGGCGCACATGTCGGATACCGAATATGTGGCGCGTACTGATTTTTAGATTGGACTAGGTCCTCTCCGCGGCAACTAATGAGTTGCATACTTACTCAAAATCTTATGTTAAATTATGTTCTAAATATTTATGAAATTTTTGGGTTGTAAGCCGTGTTTGGGGCCTCGTGCCAATCTGTTTAGACCCTTTTGAGGGCGTTTTACTGTTGTTTTCCTCACTACATATTCATGATTTTACATAGCATCATTGTGCATACTATTTTATTTGAAACTCAGCCTGATTTACGCTACATGAGCATTAAAATGATGTTTTCAGGTCGAGTACCCCATTCTATTACTTCGCCCGAGGGGCTTTTCGAGTGGTTCCACCGAGTATGGCCGAGGGCCAAGAGTGATGGTGAGGTGCTGAATGATATTAGCGCTTGGACTGAAGGAGCCCCTCCGGAGTCTGTACACACCCCTAGTGAGGGCACCGAGTGCGAGTGATTGAGTGATTGGGAGGCATGAGTGGTTGTGAGGTGCTGAGTGATTGTGAGGTGCTAAGGGATTGTGAGGCATACACGAGGGGCTGATTATGAAACATGTTTTTGCCCGAGGGGCTACTTATGATTTTACTACATTCACTTGCATACCAAACCCTTGTTTTAAAGTTGTTGAAAATGTGCATTGTTTTAAGGACTTTTGTGAAGTTGATATCTAAGGCATGACGATTTCGTATATCTATGTATACTATTGGAAAGTAAAGTTGTGTATATTGTGACTTAATGACATTGCTTTTATGTGATTCCTTGCTACTTAGAGTTGATTTATATCCATTACTACTGAGTTGGCGTACTCACATTAGTCCCTGCACCTCTGTGTGCAGATTCAGGAGCAGATATCGAGCGTTAGCTTATATATATATATATATATATATATCGTAGCGGAGCCGGATCGTGGGATATAGAGGTAGTTGTTCAGCGTCCGCATCATCTTTGTTTTCCCTTCCTGTTGTATTTAGCTTTGATTCAGATTTTGTATCATAATACTTTATTTTGGCTTATTTCACTAGATGCTCATGACACGTTGGCTCCGGGTTTTGGGGATGGCAGTACTGTATATAAAATTTGCCAATTATATTGTTGTGAATTGCTTGAAACTTAAATGGGATTTTCAAAAGGAAATGTGAACACGCGGTAGTCGGCTAGCCTAGTTCCACGAAAGGTGCCATCACGCCGGTTAGGATTTGGGGTCGTGACAGTTTGGTATCAGAGCCATAGGTTACATAGGACTCGACGGTCATGAGCAGGTTTAGAAGATTCTTGCGGATCGGTATAGAGACGTCTGTACTTATCTTCGAGAGGCTGCGAAACCCTTGGGAAAATCTCACATTTTTAAAATTCTTGTCGTGCGAACCCATTGTATTCAGCCAAGAGTGTAACTCTTGAATTCCTTTCATGTATTCGAGCATGCACAAGAGCGCTTGGTATCAGCTGTGCATCGACGACTTGTGACTTCCATGGATGAGATGTGATTTTGGCATGTTGGTAATGGGGCAGACTGGAGGACTTGAGGCCAGATTCATTTTGTGGATTTATTGCTGAGATTTTCGTTGTGTGGGCACATGTAATTGGGGACTTGTATGTCCGTTTGTGTTCTTATTGATGAGAATTGGTGACTATATGCCTATGTGGTGGGTGTGAATTGATGGCTAGATGTGTTCAGACTGTGAAATGTGTCGAAAGGGTTGGCTGGAAATGTGGTAAGATTTAGTGAGTGTCTGGTTTCTCTCTCGATTTGGTATATGTCCTTGAGTTGTGAGTATGTTGGAAGACCACTCATGTTTTTTAGTTGTGAAGTGAAGCTGATTTCTCTATTGGGTTATGAGTTCCTGGTGATGTCTTTGAGTTGATTATTGCCCCAGTAACGTTCATGTATTTGATTGAAGGTGTATTCCAGCCTTATTAGCACTCCTTGTTATTGTATTCATTGATGGCGTCCTGGCATATTCGCGTAAGCGAGGAGTAGCATACTCAGTATCTGAGGATGGCATTATAAGGTTTCAGGGAGGAAGGGCTCTATGTTGATTCTCCAATTGTGAATTTTTGCTCGGTTCAGTAGCATTCTTGGGACACGTGGTCTGTAGTGAGGGTATCCATGTGATCAGACATGTGTGGGTAGAGCTTCTAGAAGCTCGAGATTTTTTTGACCACCGCTCCAGTGTTAGTTCTGCCATTAGCTTAAGGTTTTTACCACGTATCGTGGTGCCTCGAGGGTAAGCGTTGGTTGTGTTCAGATGTAGGAAGGTGTAGTGATTGCGTGATAGTTCTGGTCTTCAAAGTGTATGGAGAGATAAAAGTTGAGGCTAATAGGGCAGGGGTATCTCCTGCGGGTTGTACTAGGGTGTGTGGTCCCTATGTAGTTCTGTAATAAGTCCTCTTCTACCAGTAAGACGATATATGTTGTAATTTGAGTTTAGATCGCTTGTGGGAGTTCACATGACCATCACAATGGTGGATGTGAGATTGGAAATTGATTTGAGTGTTAGATGGTTTGGGTCATATAAGCTTATAGAGGATTTAGTTGAATCCCACCACAACATAGTGGCAGTGATAATGTGTGGGCATAGTCTTGTTTGTCTTGATCCTTAGCTTTGAGCCAAGTGGGGGAGTTCGTTATCGACAAGTTGATTACATGAATATGTGTGGTATTGGTTTTAGTTCGAGGTATGTTGGTAAATCAGTTATGACCTGCAGTTGTAGGGTCTGGGAATGTCACGATTAATGGAAATTTCTTCGATATAGGTTGTAATCTACTTTGTTTGATAATTGGGTTCTATCGAATGAGTTAGTGGAAGTTGTAAAAGTGTAGTGTATGCAGTGTATGAATTTTCTTGTGGCTTCAAGTGGATTACTTTACTAGTATGTTAGTGTGCAAACGGGTCAGGTCGATTCTGTCTAATTGGTCAGTGTGATTGATATTTACGTTAGAGGATGCCAAGACTTGTGGTATTCTATGTCATCACGGATTCTACATATCGGTATCAGGAAGGTGAAGGTTATGGCTTTAGATTCGCAGGAAGTCTCTTCAGGGTAAGTGTTTCTAATGTGGTGCATTTAGGGATGATTGAGGGAGTATTCAGTCGTTTATGAGCCTTAGACGGTATGGTTTTATGCTTGGGTCGCGTGTGGTGAGTCTGGGTTGCAAATTTGCGGTATTATGTCAGGAAGAAGTATCGATTTGAAGGTAAGTCAGAAGAAACTTGGGTAAATAGGGCAACATGGTAGTAGGTCAGATCGGCATGGTAAGGGATACGATTAGTTCTTTGGGTCTTCATAAGGTGACGCGTTTTTCGGGTGTTTCTTAGCAATGCTCTTGGATGTTTTTTTGGTGGCCTGCATAGTTGGTTGAGTTAGAAGAATTCAGTCCTGATGGGTTGGTGTTGCGCAAATGGGATTTCAGATAGTTCTTGATGGTTTCTACCGCGGTTAAGCGTGCATATTTTCTTATGGCGTGTAGTGAGTTTGTTTCTAAATGGGATCCAATGGAAGTTCTTGGCTAGTTGGGTACATAGTTGCTTGTGCTTAGAAGGGACCGTGGAGTTTCCGTATATTTCCTAGGTTGGCATGGCGTGTGCGGTATGTTGGAGTAGAGTTGAGATTTGCATATGTGAGGTCATGGTTCGGTTCTGGAAGGAAGGTCATAAATTCTTAGGCAGAATGGGCAATTCACATGACTAGGTAGATGATATCACTAATTGGTACGACTTGATGAGGGTATATATTTCCGAAAGAGCAATGTGTTTGAGTTAAGGGTACTTCATTGGTATCGCGGCGCCCTATTGTTGGATCGACTGTTGATATTCAAGGTTGCTTGGTAAAAGGAAGGATTATAGGGGTATCCCCCATGGAATGAGTGAGTAATTGGGATGTGTTATGTATTCGAGCGGTGGAGTTGTGATCAGATATGGTAATTCGTACGTTTCATGGACTTCGAGACTGAGAGTTCTCATAAACAGGATATTTGTGGAAGTGAATTGTGAAGATCCGAGCTAAGCTAGTTGGATGTTAGTATGTACCATGATTCTGTCATTATGAACTTTTCAGTCAGTTGTCTATTTGTTGTGGGTAATCGGAGTTAATTTAGGGTCACTGATAGGCTAATATGGGTGTGTGTTCTGCACCGGGTCGGAATTGTTAGCTCCGAGTTTCTATTATTGAGAAATGTACCATTCGATTGTGATTGATTTGTTCATGTTCTGGAGTGAACTATGAGTTACCCTTCGGTGTTGCGAGGAATGGTGATTATTGGTTATATGCACATATCGTGCGGTTCTAATTGGGCGTTATAGCTAGATTTGAGTAAGGTAAGTAATTGGGTGTTGCGGGATTGAGACGTGTTGGTTATATACCTTCTGTTTCGGGTGGCATGGTATCGTCTGATTTCCCCCGTGGTTATGGCAATGCACTTTGAGTACCTAATGGTGAATTTCGAATGGTTATTGATTTTGGGCAAAGTGTCTTGAAGTATTTCAAGTGGACCAGCGTTGGATGAGATCGCGTCGTGTAGCGGAGTAATGTAGGGGTATGACCTTTGGTATTGGATGCATGTGTTTTTTATTTTTACGGTGTGTGCCAGGCTGTTAGTATGATATGGTGACGGTAATTCTTAATGGCAGGATAGTCCTCTCATATGGATCTTTTATATAATTTTATTACATTAGAAAGTTGTTGTTAAGTGCCCAAGTTGTACAAGTTTTGGCTTCGAATTGTAACAATGTGTCAAATGGTTAGTGTCATGTTATCAGGGTGGTTGTGACGGATGAGAGGAGGCCATTGGACCTAGAATGAATATTTTTAGAATTTTCTACAGCATAGTTGGAAGGATAAATATCGGGAGTCGGCTTCGAAATCTGTTATAATTCCTGTTTGGGAAGAGGGGGGTTTCATGTCTGGCTGATCGGACGAATTGTTGTTAGTTATACGTGCTTCTTTCATCATCAGCAGTATATGGAAGTGTTAGAGCGAGGCATTTCTTGATAAGGGGTTACGCACCGGTATTGGGTTGTTCTAAGTAGTTACTGTGGTTAAGATTTATTGCTATGAGTGTTTGAGTCACGCGGTGTATTTTTTGATTTCATCTAGGGTACGTATATGTCTTGATTTAGCATGTTCCGACTTGTTCAGTCTACAGTTATGGAAATTTTTATCTTGTACATCATCTCAGAAGTGAGAATTTGGTTCTAAGGTTTATGGGCCAGGATTTGGATTTCGAAATTTCAACGGTATTGTGCTATTGGACTTATATGATATAGGGTGACGTGGGATCGCCCCCATGTATGTGCATGGTAAGCTACGTAACAATTTGATAATGTTGGAGGACAAGTCTTGGCACATTCGAGGACGAATATATGTTTAAGTGGGGAGGATGTAACGACCCGACCGGTCGCTCCGAGCATTTAGCCACGTTTCCCCCGTTTCTTCTTCAGTTTATGTGGTTTAGCTTCATTTATGTGTGTTGGGTCGGTTGGTTCGGGTTTAGAGTGGTCATGGTGAGCATTGAGACAATTAGTCTCTCAAGGTAGCCTAATAGTTGAGAAAGTCAACTGAGAGTTGACTTGTTAGTAAACGACATCGGAATGTGGATTTTATGGCTCAGATAGCTTCATTAGGTGATTTGGGACTTAGAAGTGTGTTCAGAATATTTTTGTGATTTCCGGAGTAGAATTAGGCTTGAATTGGCGAAAGTTAGTTTTTGGCGATTTCCGGTCGGCAGTGGAAAATAGGCTATTAAGGTCGGAATGGAATTCCGGAAGTTGGAAAATAGGCTATCAAAGTTCTTAGGCTTGAATTTGATAAAAATTAGGTGTTTTCGTGTTGTTTTTGGTGTTTTGAGGGCTCGACTAAGTTGGAATAATGCTACGGGGTGTAATGGTATGTTTGGTTGGGGCGCCGAGGGGCTCAGGATTGATTTCGGATGGTTGACGGGAAGTTGGAGTGATTTTCGAAAATCTACTGTGCTGGTTTGCTGGTGTTTTCGCACCTGCGGAACGGGAGTCACATGTGCGGTTGCGCAGGAGCAGGGAGAAAGGTTGCAGGTGCGAGGAGTTTGTCACACCTGCAATGTCGCTGGTGCGGAAGGTGCATCGCACCTGCGAAGCCGCAGGTATGGAGAGGTTGTCGCAGGCACAAGAATTTAGCCAATTAAGTCAGTCTCGCAGGTGCGCACCCTGGGACCGTAGTTGCAGGTCCGTAGGTGCGGCCAGTTATCCACAGGTGCGGAAATGACTGTGCAGAACAGTATAAAAAGGACCCCTTCGCGAAATTTATTAGTTTTCATCAATTTACATGCGGGAGGAGTCCATTGAAGGTGGGTTTTTGAGAGAATTTCAAAGTTCTTCAGCAAAGGTATGTTCTTTGGTTTTTAATCCCGTTCCTATGCTATTTTGTTAAGATTAGGCTTAAAAATTTAAGGATTTGGGTAGGATAAAAGTTGGAAAAATGGGAGGAAAGAATTGGGATTTCTTTTGTGGTTTTGGAATGGCAATTGTGGTCCGATTTTTGTGTTCTTGGTATGTATAGAATCATGGGAGGACGAGGTTTCTAATGATGTAAAAATTATTGAATTCCGAGACGTGGGCCCAAGGCTCGGGTTTGGCCGAATTTCGAGATTTTTGATTAAATTGATAATTTTCGATTGGGTTGTGTTCCTTGAGTACATATTAATGATGTTGAACTGGTTTTGGCTAGATTTGGAGCAATCGGGAGCCAAGTTGAGGGCCAAATGCATAGCGGATTAGTGTCGCGGCCCGGTAGAGGTAAGTAATAGTCTTAAATCTTGTCCTGAGGGTATGGAATCCTGGACTGCATTATTTTCTCACTGAATTTGGAATGGCGCACATGTCGGATGACGAATATGTGGCACGTACTGATTTTTGGATTGGACTAGGTCCTCTCCGCAGCAACTAATGAGTTGCATATTTACTCAAAATCTTATGTTAAATTATGTTCTAAAGATTTGTGAAATATTTGGGTTGTAAGCCGTGTTTGGGGCCTCGTGCCGATCTGTTTAGACCCCTTTGAGGGCGTTTTAATGCTGGTTTCCTCACTACCTATTGATGATATTACATAGCATCATTGTGCATACTATTTTATTTGAAACTCAGCCTGATTTACGCTACATGAGCATTAAAATGATGTTTTCAGGTCGAGTACCCCATTCTATTACTTCGCCCGAGGGGCTTTTCGAGTGGTTCCACCGAGTATGGCCTAGGGCCAAGAGTGATGGTGAGGTGCTGAATGATATTAGCGCTTGGACTGAAGGAGCCCCTCCGGAGTCTGTACACACCCCTAGTGAGCGCACCGAGTGCGAGTGATTGAGTGATTGGGAGGCATGAGTGGCTGTGAGGTGCTAAGTGATTTTTAGGTACTGAGGGATTGTGAGGCATACACGAGGGGCTGATTATGAAACATGTTTTTGCCCGAGGGGCTACTTATGATTTTACTACATTCACTTGCATACCAAACCCTTGTTTTAAAGTTGTTGAAAATGTGCATTGTTTTAAGGACTTTTGTGAAGTTGATATCTAAGGCATGACGATTTCGTATATCTATGTATACTATTGGAAAGTAAGGCTGTGTATATTGTGACTTGATGACATTGATTTTTATGTGATTCCTTGCTACTTAGACTTGATTTATTTCCATTACTACTGAGTTGGCGTACTCACATTACTCCCTGCACCTCTGTGCGTAGATTCAGGAGCAGATATCGAGCGTTAGCTTTTATATATATATCGCAGCGGAGCCGGATCGTGGGGATATAGAGGTAGTTGTTCAGCGTTCGCAGCATCTCTACTTTCCCTTCCTGTTGTATTTAGCTTTGATTTCGAGTTTTGTCTCATAATTTTATTTTTGCTTATTTCACTAGATCTTCATGACACGTTGGCTCCGGGTTTTGGGGATGGCAGTACTGTATATAAAATTTGCCTATTATATTAAGAACTTTCTGTATATTGTTATGAGTTGCTTGTAACTTAAATGGGAGTTTCAAAAGGAAATGTGAACACGCGGTAGTCGGCTAGCCTAGTTCCATGATAGGCGCCATCACGGCCGGTTAGGATTTGGGGTCGTGACAGGAGGAATTCTTAATATGAATTCATATTCCTACATCATTATTATGGACGTTATGTGCTAGTAACGGAGGCATTCACAAAAATGAAATGGACTTTAATTCACAATATGCAATTGACTTTAACTCTCGAAAATCATATTCTCAACATGAATTCATATAAAATTTCATAATGCTATAGCAGCGTGATATTTGCGATTCTAAGGGAGTACAGTGCAATCTTTCTCAGGAATATCATATGAATTTTACTCTGATCTTGTCGTCACGTATTTTGTCGCAATTGACGTGTGTTAGAGGGATTTCAAGAGAATCGACTCAGGTATGTTAAGGCTATCATTTATTTCTTTTTGGCACGGTCTATACGACATAAACGAAACGAGAAAATGCACAACTTCCATAAATGACTATATTCATAGAAGTAGTAGAGATGACATGTTTTTGAATTCCCATATGTATTATTATTCTATCGTCTGTTCATGGGTCTCAGAAAATATGTAAGTTGATAAAGTTTATTTCATGACATTAATCAGATGAATAATGGTTTTATGATGTTCTGAAAGACTTTATTGACATACTTCTCAGGCATTGCATTTATTTATACATGTACATTGACCCATGACATAACGATGTTATATATGCGTATATATGTATATGGGATATGGGAAAAGTTTACGACGTTATATACGCGCCACCACCTGATCATCTAGTATACGTTGATGATGTTGCCCAAAATGGCCGAGATGATATGATGGGATGTGTTACACCCTATATTTTCGTACGCAAAAGTACGTCATAAATAAATTGATGGAAGCTCGGAAATGAGATGTTATATCTCGCATTTTCATATGTTAAAGTTTAGTCGTAAGTTAAATCAACGTAAGTTTGGGAATGAGATTATTTTGAGATTATAAGTATTATGCTATTTCAAAAAAGTGACAAGTAAATTCGTAAAGGTGAAAGGATAAGCGAATCGAAGAAAGTGAATTTCGTCGAAGTTTGACATTTTGAGATAAATATGGTCCAAGCTACAATACCCCGTATTTATGGACTAGTGTCATAGGTACCACATGACCATGATAGTAAGGTGTATAAGATATGTTACAAGTGAGTAGTATCTTAAGTAATTTGAGATAATTATTTAATTATTGAGTAATGGGAGATTACCTAGTTAATTAAGGAATTATTGGGTGATTAACTAAGTACACTTGGATAAGGATTAACCTCATACATGGGAGCAAAAATTCATTCTTATCAAATGGGGTCCACAGCCCACAAAAATAATACATCTTCCTACATCATTAAAATGAGAGGTTATGGTGCTAAATAATGGAGGAAATGCTTTAGCAAAGATCGAATTTTCCAATAAGCAACATGATTTGGTTCAAAAATTCATACGAGACTTCTTACCATGATAGCAACGGGATTTTGTGATTCTAAGGAAGTACGGTGCAATCTTTCTGAAGAATATCATACAGATTTTTGCCTACTTTAATCCGCCGTTACGTGTTGTCGCAATTGACGTGTATTAGAGGGATTGTCAAGAGAATTGGCTCAGGTATGTTAAGGCTATCCCTTCTTTCCTTTTGGCATGATTTATACGCCACAAACGAAAAGAGCAAATGCACAACTTTCATAAATGACTCTATTCATAGAAGTATTAGAGGTGCCTATGTTCTTAAATTGCCATGTATCTTATTGTTCTATCGTTCGTTCATGGGTCTCATAAAATATTTAAGTTGATAAAGTTTATTTCATGATATTATTCAAAGGCATAATGGTCTTATGACGTTTCGAGAGATTTTATTGACGTACTTCTCAGGCATTGCATTCATTTATACATCTACATTGACCCATGATCAGACGACGTTATATACGCGTATATATGTGTGTGTGTATATGTATATATATATATATATATATATATATATATGGGATATGGGAAAACATTACAGTGTTATATACGCACCACCACCTGATCAGCTGATATACGTTGATGATTTTGCCCACAGTGGCTGATATGATATGATGGGATGCCCTCAGAACCTATGTACTTACGGACGACATGACATTTGTACGCATATGCATGACACTATAAGTATTTCATGATGTATAGAGTTATCCAGACATACAGGTTGAGTCATTTACTCCATGTTTCTTCCATGTCTTTTATATACTTATTTATGTGTCTTACATACTCGGTACATTATTTGTACTGACGTCCCTTTTGCCTGGGGATGCTGCGTTTCATGCCTGCAGGTCCCGATAGACAGGTTGAGAGTCCTCCAAGTAGGCTATCATCTCAGCGGAAGATGTTGGTGCACTCCGTTTGCTCCGGAGTTGCTTATTTGGTCAGTATGATTTAGACATGTATTGGTTGGTATGTCGGAGCCCTGTCCCTGCCTTATGACGTTTATGTACTCTTAGAGGCTTGTAGACATATGTCATGTATATGAAAGATTGTATGGCCTTGTCGACCTATGTTCAGTGTACGAGTGATTATTTTGGTGTTATAGGCATGTACGTCGTATGTATAAGTTTGTATTTCCCCATGCTTTACTTCGGTTCATTTACCTACGATAGAATGATACAAATTATACATTACATTAGTACTCGGTTGAGTAAGGTACCGGGTTCCCGCCGCGGCTCATCAGTTTAGGTCATGAAAAAAGTGGTATCAGAACAGTTCTGTCCTAGGGAGTTTACAAGCCGTGTCTAGTAGAGTCTTATTTATGGGTGTGTTGTTCCCCACACTGATGCAGGAGGCTACAAGGCATTTAGGACTGTCACTATTTCTTCTTACTCTAGATCGTGTGGTAGATCTCAGTAGTAACAATTCGAACTCCTAAATTCTATTTTATTCGTAATACAACCATACCTACATCAAGAAATATAGTTGGTAAGAGATTGAATATGGTTACGGAAGAGTCGCATATGCGCACATACAAGGACAGAGTCGTACAAGCTACATGATAGAAGGTAGCAATAGTTACGATATTGGAAGGATTCCAACCATAAAATCGTGGTGTAGGAAGGAGGCCTAAAGGGGGAATACCTTGGCCTTTGGATTTATTCACAAAACAGTTGCATACATAGCAAGGATAATATTAAAATATTCGTAAGAGCTATGGATTAGGAGACTGATAAGTGCATGCGTCAACATCCGAGGACGAATGTTCCAAAGGGGGGGGGGGGATGATGTTAAGCATTGAAGTATATTTTTGATTAATTTTCACTTTTTTTGGCTAGTTTCAGAGCGAAATTGTTAAACCTCATGTTTTCATACGTAAGAGTACGCGTAAGTCAATTGATGTAAGCTGAGAAATGGAATCATCTTTGAAAAGTTTATAAAGTAAGTTAATCATGTTACCGTGAAAGTTATAAATATTTAAGATCATGAATAACAAGTACAAAGATGGTTGGAAGTCTTAGAAGCTAAACGAATTGAAGAAGATATTTTTTCTCGAAAGTCGACAAGTTTGGTGTTACACCCTATGCGTCCTAAGGTGATGTATAATGAATATGAGACTTGTTAATTATGATTTGAATGAGTTTTAAGTCATAATATGACTATATATGATGTTTGTATATAAAATATAAAGTTTGGGGAAAATTGAATTTAACGTACAAAAACAATTCGAGTTAAGATTTACCTTGTAACGAGCAATTTTGAGAAATTAAATTCGTACGCTTTATGATGCCATTTTGGGAAATATCTCATAAAAAAATTAAGGTCTTGGAACCATGTTTCCAACGGTCCAAACCATTTATTCATACGACATTGGGGCAAATAAATGTGGATATTTAAGGTAAGGTCGCCAAGTCACGTTGGCGCACTTTCGAGAAACTGGCAGGTTTATAGGCCAAGTTGCGACACAATTTTCTCCCAATATATTGAGAGTTACATGGAGATATCTATATTGAATCAAATCCCTATGTGTATAGTTTCTAACGCTGCAAACCGTTTGCCAATATACTATCGGAGTAGAGAGATACAAGTGTCTGAAGTGGCACTGGTCAATCTGCCAAGCAGGCAACTTAACCACCTGCTTGGAGAATTGAGATGGTGTTCTTATCCCCTTATATATCGTCAATAATACAGATTTTACTCACACAAAACCCACTATACAGATCTCTAAAATCATCCCTAACATATCTCAAAATCACAAGAACCAAACTCAAGGAAACAACAATTCAAATCATCAGCAAATATGTTAAAGACTACAAGAGAATGCTTCTATGGTGTTGTGGTGTGATTGAGGGATATTGTGAGCTAAGTTGAGATGGGGTTTCGAGTTGTGGTTGTTGTCCAAGGTATGTATTATCACGATCTGTAACGACCCGGCCGGTCGTTCCATGAAATTAGCCCTGTTTCCCCCATGTCTGCTTTATCGTATGTTGCTTAGCCTATTTATATTGTGTTGGGTTGGTTGGTTCGAGTTCGGAGTGGTCGTGGTGAGAACAGAGATACTTAGTCTCTTAATTGGTTTAATAATTAAAAACGTTAACTGGGAGTTGACTTATTGGTAACCAATCTCGGAATGTGGATTTTATGGCTCAGATAGCTTCGTTAGGTGATTTGGGACTTAGGAGTATGTTCGGAATTAAGTTTTGATGTCCGGTGTAGAATTAGGCTTGAATTGGCGAAAGTTAGATTTTGGCAATTTCCGGTCGGCAAGGAAAAATAGGCTATCGGGGTCGGAATGGAATTCCAGAAGTTGGAGCAGGTTCGTGATGTCATTTTGGATATGTGTGCAAATTTTTAGGTCATTCAGACGTGTTTTGGTTGGTTACTGCATTATTTGAGGAATTTAGAAGTTTCAAAGTTCATAGGCTTGAATTTGATGTGATTTTGCTGTTTTTGCGTTATTTTTTGTGTTCCGAAGTGTCACATCTCGCATTTTCGTACGTTAAAAGTTTCATTTTCGGTTAACCGACGTGAACTCGGGATGAGATCATTTTGACGTTAACATATTTACGTTATTTAAAAAAAATGATAAATAAGTGCTATGAAGGATAAAGGGGTACACGGATTAAAGAAAACAAGTTTCATTGAAAGTGGACAATTTGGAATAAAATACGGGTCGAGTGATAATACCCAATAATTATGAACTAGTACCATGCAAGGTACAATATGACCACGGTAGTATAATATATAAAGTATATTAAAAATGAGTATTTTTAGGTAATTTAAAATAATTTTTAATTATACGTATAATTAATTAATTACCGGGTAGAGGAACATTACCTAATTAATTAATTGATTATTGGATAAAATTTAAGTCCCCCACCCAAAAGAATAACGTGGTAGCAAACCACTTTTTGAAAACATGACTATTAATTAATTTTGGTTAGTTGGCAAGTTATATATCAAGAATAAATATACCTCATTTTCTTATTTGACATATCACTTCTAGGGATTACATTAGGATATAAGAGAAAGCTGTAATTGTCGCATAAAGGTGTGAAGAAGAAAATAAAGGGCATCTTAAGTATATATCTTTTTGTTAAATATTGTTCCCTCTGTCTCCTCAATCCTCATGACATTCCTTCTGCGCCCTCTTATGTAATATTACAATTGAGTAAACAAAGTTGCAGCTAAAGGACTACAATCAGATGAGAGAATTGGCAACCAGAACGATAGAGATTTCATACAAAATTCTTGCGACCAAATTGATTCCAACAAGAATTATTAGAAACTTAACAACGTAAAATTTACGATTCTAAAGGAGTACGGTGCAACCTTTTCAAAGAATATCATACGAATTTTTACATACTCCAGGTATGTTAAGGCTATCCCTTCTTTCTTTTGGCATGATCTGTCACGACCCAAACCGATGGTCCGTGACGGGCACCCGATACCTTACTCGACCGAGTACCAACGTAGCTTATCTTTCTTATTACATTATCGTATACACGTGACATACAGGCCTAATAGGCCAACTTCATTTACAAACTCAAAACATAGGCCGACAAGGCCGTACAATCTTTCACGTATACGATATATGTGTACAAGCCTCTAAGAGTACATAAATGTCATAAAGGTCGGGATAGAGTCCCGCCATACCAAACAATATCCGTGTAAATTATACTAACCAAACAAGTGACTCCGAAGTAAATGGAGCGCACCAATTATCTTCCGCTGAGCTGATAGCCTACTTGGAGGGCTCTCGACCTGTCTATCGGGACCTGCGGGCATGAAATGCAGTGTCCCCAGGAAAAAGGACGTTAGTACGAATAATGTACCGAGTATGTAAGGCACATAATGTACATAAGATACATCGAAGAAATATAGAGTACATGACTCAACCTGTAAGTCTGAATAACTTTGTAACTCATAAATCACTTTTAGCAGCATGCATATGCGTAATAATGTAATGTCGTGCATAGGTATATGTTTCATAACATCATCAACCTCTGAGGTAATCCCATCATATCATATCGGCCACTGTGGGCAAAATTATCATCGTATACCGGCTGATCAGGTGGTGGTGCATATATAATGCCATAACATTTCCCATATCCCATATATATATATATATATATATATATATATATATATATACGCATATATAACCCCGTTTGCATATACATACATATATACGCGTATATAACGCCGTTTGGACCCTATTTCAGCCACTGTGGGCAACATCATCATCATATACCAATGGTGGTGCGTATATAACACCGTAACCTTTTCCCATATCCCGTATACATATATTTACATATATACACGTATATAACTCCATCTGGTCATGCGTCAATGTGCATATGTAAATGCATGAAATGCATATGAAATACGTCAATAAAATCTCTCGGTATGTCATAAGGTCATTATGCCTTTGATCAATATCATAAGAAAAAACTTTACCAACATACGAATTTTCGAGACCTATGAACAAAAGATAATAATAATTCACATGGGGGAATCAAGAATATAGACACCCATAGTATTTCTATGAATAGAGTAATTTATGGAAACCATGCGCTTGCTCGTTTCTTCCGTATAATTTGGACCATGCCAAAAGAAATAAGGGATAGCCTTAACATACCTATTCCTGGAATTATTTGAACGAATCTGCTTCTGCGAAATATGGAAGAAATTCACACTTGGACAAACTTGAAATTTCTGACGAATTTATTCTGCTTCTAACATTTTTTTTTAACAAAATGTTGGCTAAGGATTGAATTGTTGAATGCTTGAAATTGAACTAAATGTTTCTGCTCTCTCACGTTTTTGGTTTTAAAAACCAAGGACAGAATGCAAGAGACGTTTGATCTTGGATGAAGTGTTTTCTAATTCACAAGTCTTCAAAATAATGGTTACTAGTCTTATTTGCTAAGACGCAAATCTTAGTCATTTCATAATTAGCCATCTGGCCAAAAGTGACTACTTAGTCACTTCCAATTTCGTGGCTTCATGCCACGTGGGTGGGGGTTGGATGTTAATTTTTATCCACTTATTAGTTAACTGGGTAATGTCCTGTTACACGGTAATTAATCAATTACCCGCATAATTTAAAAATTTCCACAAATTCCTTAAAATTCTTATATTTTTTTTAATATACTTCATATATACTTTATACATTATACTATCGTGGTCATATGGTATCTTCAATGGTACTAGTTCATAAATATCAGGTATTAACACTCGACCCGTATTTTATCCCAACATGCCAAACTTGGACGAAAATTCCTTTTCTTTGACTTGCTTCCCCTCTCACCTTCACTAATTTACTTATTACTTGCTTGAAATAGCATAATCCTTATAATCTTCGAATAATCTTTTCCTCGGACTGATGTCAATTACCTTACGACAAATTCAACGCACAATACTACAGGTTGCAGCATCGTTGTGATTTAATACTGCGAAGCATAACATCATCGTGATGTAATACTACAGGACGTAACATCATCGTAATATTGAAGGGTGTAACATCATTCCCCCCTTTGGAACATTCGTCCTCGAATGTTGACTGATGCTCTTATCATTTTCATAACTTATAGCTCTTATGAATACCTTAATATTCTCCTTGCCACTTAGGCAGTTGTTCTGTGAATAAATCCAAAGTCTATGGTATTCCCCCTTTAGTCTTCTTTATCATATCACGACTTGTGTTTTAAATCTTTATAATCTTGTAACCGTTGCTACCTCCTGTAATGCAGCCTGTATGATTCTGGCTTTGTAAGTGCGCTTATGCGACTCATCTTTCCTTTTCCCTCTAGCTTTTAGCCAATCTCTAGGCCTCACCTTGTAAACATATACAAAGCTTGAAAATATGCCCCTTTGGTACTTTTTGGACTTACGAATATTGCTATATCTTATTTCATGGATCCGCTTATCCATTCACATGACTTTATCGCTACTAAGGTCTGCCACCAACTCTAGGTTACTTTCGTTTCTTATCCTTACGATTGATGGTCTAATCCCACCTCATATTGTTGAACTTTTATCCATCTATTATTGATTCACCTTAATATTGATTCATCATCTACCACTAATAACTTGATCTTTTATGTAACACCACCGCTAGGGCTCACGTCTAATTGGTATATCTGGAGTAGTTAGATTGATCCACCTAGGGGTGATACAATACTTCCATAACCGTACTTTATACCATCCTAATGTGACTTACCTTATATGGTTAGTTTAATCTTGTCCAATTCGTGAAATCCCTTTCTATTCTTCGTCAGACCATTACTCAATCGAAGGCCCAAATGTCGTCCTTTATCTATCACAATTACACCCTCATTCTACTACCAGGGCAGCATTCCATCTCTTCTAAATGTTATTAGTCTTAGACTCCTTTGAGTTCATTCAGGTTACAGTAAGCTTTGTATAACTTAGAGAAACCATCTGCTCTTCTTGTTTTCATGGGCTTAATCCTGAGGACTTATCCATTTTCGTTACCTTCTCACTCGCCCTTTCTTAACCTTACTCCTATCTTTCTAGAACCTTTTCATTTAACCATACAATAGCTTGCGACCTACATATATCTATTTATATTACTTGCAACCTTTCAACTTGGTTGCATCATCGATTTCCTTATGTCGTTCTGGAACATCAAGCGAGACATCACATTGTCTTTAACTTTACTTTACTCTCTTAATCAGGATTCTCGATACTTTGACGATAGGCTGGAAGATATGCTACTAACTATGCCGCTATCATTCCTAGATATTTAATCCCAACACTTCTAGCCTTCTATTCGAGGTATGGACTATTCACAACTTTTTGCATTTGAGTATCTCGTACGTTGTTCACCTTTAACTTACTTAAAATCTCGTATCATATCTTTTATCTAATTCATCACCTCTCTTTTGTGTAGGTATGATTCACACCACAAATGAAGCTCTATTATAATACTCTAATCTGGTGGAAGCTTCATACTGACTTCTTATTACTGGCTTTATCGCAGAGCCGTTATAGACTACGGTTGTTGTACTATCTCTCTCGTACCATTAATTTTAAGGGAGATCTTGCAATTTTCTCGATCACAATGTTTCTAATTTTCTGGGTCCAATAATCAGACTCCTGATTACTTAGTTGATGTAACTCTTCAGTTTCCTCTCCTCTCTATTCAACCTTAATAGCCTTTCATGGGCTTGAGAAATATGCATGATACAACCCTTTAATAATTTAATCCTTCGTTTATGACCTGGGCTCAATTCTTTCATTTGACGTATACCAGAATCTTCTACGGATGTATATGCTGCATGTATAAAACACCGAACCCTTAAGTGAGTTCATAACGTAACCAACTCTGGATCATTGATCGAATAATTTCTTTTGTTACATTTTAGCTTTCTTTCAACGTAAGCTATTTCCTTTCCTGGTCTTTCTGCCCCCTTGTTGCGTCCATACTTAGCTTATCTTGGTTCCCACGCATGCCATAGTTTTCATGCAACTCATATGACCTTCAAATTTTTACTTTTAATTTATTTTTTTCGTCCCGTTCATTAACCACGGTAGGGGCCATTTTTCTTTGGAGTGCTTACAATGTTGTTGTGAGACAGTTGTTACACGACCCTTTCCTTTTTAGGTCGTTGTGCTTAGGTTGAAGCCTTGTTCCTTATTTCCCATCTAATCTTTCATTGTAGTACTTAGGGAGAACCCTTGACTCTCGTAAAGCTGTGGGCTTATTACAGACCTTTTTGATGTCCTTACTTGCCTATAATCATCCGTAGTTGCTTATTTCCATGACCTTGTGCTTGTATGGTTGCTTCTAAACTGATATTTTGACTATCTTCCCAGTGGCACCTTCTTTTATCCACGTAACACTCATACTGTATCTTTAACTACCCCGACTCTTGTTTGAATATATATCTTTGAGTATTATGATGATATTCTTCGAGGCTGAATTCTCCATGTTGGTTTCTACTATGTTTATCTCCATGTTGGCCCATTCTCATATCAATATTCCTTGTAATCTTTCTTAGGTTATTTCTTTCGTCTTAACTTATGTCTTGCACTGGCTCCTTATTTATTAATAACAACTCAGGAAGGAACCTTTTCCTCATCTCCTTGACATCGTGCTTGCACAATATTCTAGAATCGTAACATATCTGTAAGATTTGGATAAGTGCCATCTCATTCATCTTTCATTTACCTCATTCTTCCTTTACCATTTCATAGTCACTAGAACCAGTTAATTCTGACTTAATGCTACATTATTCCATATTGCCTCCTTTAGGGGTGTACCAAGACTTGAAGCTATGACGACCTGCCTATAAATGTTTTTCCTCTTCATCTTTGGCGTCCTTTCACATCACCAATGACCCTTACTTGCCTTGCGATAATCCTTCTATATCAAGGATAACAAAACTCTCTACTCGCGAGGGTGACACTTAATGTAACTGGTACCTACAATCCCTTAAGCTTAACTTTGCTTACATTACTTGCTTTAGGGAAGCGTCTTTCAGAATGACCATTCTCTGATTTTCTCCTGAATCTTCTTATGTTGTCCATTCTACTACAACTGGAATGAAATATGAAATTCTCACGAGGCCGACTATTATCAAATCACCTAGTCCCTAATTTATGTTTAATTTATCTTGTTCACCAATCCGTATTGGTTTCTATTATTCAGGGGTTTTAACTTTTCCTTCAGGTAGTCACACTGGAGTCACGAACTTGTTTCTTGAAATGAGGATATGACTTTATGGACTATACTCTTTTGTTGTCTCAAAGCCTATCAGCTCTTGTCTTTTCCTTTACTTGACTATATATTCTGTAATATTTTCATCTTTTTTATCTACCATTGTCATCCATGTATCATATCATACTCATAATGCATCATTAACTTTTTTCTTATTTCCTGCTAACATTTATGCTTACCACTTTATTCTGAAAACTCGAACAAGACATTCTTTTGCTTTCAGCTTCTGTTTTCTCCATCCAGTGGCTCTTCAAGTTGCTTAACATTCTTGCTTTACTAGGGATGCGAGCCACACTAAGGTAGTATATATATCCCCTCAACGCTTATAGTGCATGGCATTGTAGTGCTTATATCTGGCTGCACTATTTTAGAGTGTACCATATTGGTGTCTCATAAAGAGATCTATTAGAAAATTTGCAATATACTTCGGAAATGTCAAGTGACGCAAACAATTCATCCATCATATCTTCTTATACTACTTCTGTTAACCCCCATAGGGCATATCTGGAATGGGTGCGACCAATTATATATACATCTGTTACTATTGAATATAACTCAAAAAGCTTATGTTTCTCTGCCTCAATTATAAACGTTGTTAACCTTCATTAACTGGGTACCTCGTACCTTTTTTCACGTTGCTCCTTTTACTTACTGAAACTTGTACTTACCTTCTTAATCTTTCATTGACCTTCACCATAAAGATGGATAGGCGTTCTTGCCTTAAGGCTTCTTATCAGGAAACTTACACCTTTCAGTACACCTATGATCTGCTAAAAAGCTTACATTTACTTATCATAGGCATCATACGAAAATTCGATTCCTCTTACTCAGCTTTTTCTAAACTATCTCTCTTTCCAACCTTCTTTCCGGATATAGGTATCGTCTTATTGAGAATAGAATAGAATTTCAAAATTCAAATTCTTATAAGTGAGCTCTACCACACGATCTAGAGTAAGACGAAAGAGTGACAATCCTAAATGTCCTGTAGCCTCCTCCTTATAAGTGTGGTGCATGAAACACCTATAAACAAGACTCTACTAGACATGACTTGTAGACTCCTTAGGACAGAACTGCTCTGATACCACTTTTATCACGACCCAAATCGATGGGCCGCAACGGGCACCCGATACCTTACTCGACCGAGTACCAATGTAACGTATTTTTCTTATTACATTATCATATACACGTGACATACGGATCTAATAGGTCAACTTTATCATTTACAAACTCAAAACATACGCCGACAAGGCCGTACAATATTTCACGTATACGACATATGTCTACAATCCTCTAAGAGTACATAAATGTCATAAAGGTCGGGATAGAGTCCCGCCATACCAAACAGTACCCGTCTAAATACACTAACCAAACAAGCGACTCCAAAGCAAATGGAGCACACCAACATCTTCCACTGAGCTGATAGACTACTTGGAGGGCTCTCGACCTGTCTATCGGGACCTGCGGACATGAAACGCAGGGTCCCCAGGAAAAAGGGACGTCAGTACGAATAATGTACCGAGTATGTAAGGCACATAATGTACATAAGAGACATGGAAGAAATATAGAGTACATGACTCAACCTTTAAGTCTAAATAACTTTGTAACTCATAAATCACTTTTAGCAGCATGCATATGTGTATGAATGTCATGTCGTGCATAGGTATATGTTTCATAACATCATCAACCTCTAAGGGAATCCCATCATATCATATCGGCCATTGTGGGCAAAATCATCATCGTATACCAGCTGATCAGGTGGTGGTGCGTATATAACGCCATAACCTTTTCCGTATCCCATATACATATATATACATATATATATACGCGTATATAACGCTGTTTGAATATACATACATATATACGCGTATATAACGCCGTTTTAACCATATTTCAGCTACTGTGGGCAACATCATCATTATATACCAGCTGATCAGGTGGTGGTGCGTATATAATGCCGTAACCTTTTCCCATATCCCATATACATATATTTACATATATACGCGTATATAACGCCATCTGGTCATGGGTCAATGTGCATATGTAAATGCCTCTGATTAATATCATTAAAAAATATTTTTTCTTCATACGTATTTTCGAGACTTATGAACAGAATATAATAATAATTCACATGGGAAAATAAAAGAATATAGACACCACTAGTATTTCTATGAATAGAGTAATTTATGGAAACCACGAGTTTGCTTGTTTCTTCTATATAATTTGGACCATGCCAAAAGAAAGAAGGGATAGCCTTAACATACCTGTTCCTGGAATTATTTGAACAAATCTGCTTCTGCGAAATATGGACGAAATTCACACTTGGACGAACTTGAAATTTCGGACGAATTTATTCTGCTTCTAACGTTTTTTTTAACGAAATGTTGGCTGAGGATTGAATTGTTGAATGAAATTGAACGAAATGTTTCCGCTCTCTCACTTTTTTTGTTTTAAAAACCAAGGACATAATGCAAGAGATGTTTGATCTTGAATGAAGTTCTTTCTAATTCACAAGTCTTCAAAATAATGGTCACTAGTCTTATTTGCTAAGACTCAAATCTTAGTCATTTCATAATTAGCCATCTGGACAAAAGTGACTACTTAGTCACTTCCAATTTCATGGCTTCTTGCCAAGTGGGGTGGGGGTGGGATGTTAATTTTTATCCACTTATTAGTTAACTGGGTAATATTCCGTTAGCCGATAATTAATCAATTGCCCGCATATTTTAAGAATTTCCAAAAATTCCTTAAATTTTTTTTTTTTTTTAATATACTTCATATATACTTTATACATTATACTATCGTTGTCATATGGTATGTTGAATGGTACTAGTTCATAAAGATCGGGTATTAACGCTCGGCCCGTACTTTATCCCAACATGCCAAACTTGGACAAAAATTCCTTTTCTTTGACTTGCTTCCTCTCTCACCTTCACTAATTTACTCATTACTTGCTTGAAATAGCATAATACTTATAATCTCCGAATAATCTTTTCCTCGGACTGATGTCAATTACCTTACGAAAAATTCAACGCACAATACTACAGGGGCCGACATCGTTGTAATTTAATACTGCGAAGCGTAACATCATCGTAATGTAATACTACAGGACGTACCATCATCGTAATATTGCAGGGTGTAACATGATCCATGCGATACGAACGAAACGTGCAAATGCACAAATTCCATAAATGACTCTATTCATAGAAGTATTAGAGATATTTATGTTCTTGAATTTCCATGTGTCATAATATTTTACCATATGTTCATGGGTCTCAGAAAAATATGAAAGTTGAAAAGAGTTTACTTTATGATATTACTCAAAGGCAAAATGGTATTATGAAGCTTCGAAAGATTTTATTAACTTACTTTTCATGCATTGCATTCATGTGCATTGACCCATGACCAGATGACATTATATACGCGTATATATGTATGTATATATATGTATATGGGATATGGGAAAGGTTACGGCATGGTATACGCACCACCACCTGATCAGCTGGTATATGATGATGATGTTGCCCACAGTGGCTGAAATATGATTCAAACGGCGTTATATACGCGTATATATATATGATTCAAACAGCGTTATATACACATATATATGTGTGTATATATATGTATATGGGATATGGGAAAGGTTACGGCATGGTATACGCACCACCACCTGATCAGCTGGTATATGATGATGATGTTGCCCACAGTGGCTGAAATATGATTCAAACGGCGTTATATACGCGTATATATGTATGCATATATATGTATATGGGATATGGGAAAGGTTACGGCATGGTATACGCACCACCACCTGATCAGCTGGTATATGATGATGATGTTGCCCACAGTGGCTGAAATATGATTCAAACGGCGTTATATACGCGTATATATATATGATTCAAACAGCGTTATATACACATATATATGTGTGTATATATATGTATATGGGATGTGGGAAAGGTTATGGCGTTATATACACACCACCACCTGATCAACTGGTATACGATGATGATTTTTCCCACAGTGGCCGATATGATATGATGGGATGCCCTCAGAGGCTGATGATGTTGTGAAGCATATATACCTATGCACGACATGACATTCATACGCATATGCATGATGTTAAAAATGATTTATTATAACAGAGTTATCCAGACATACAGGTTGAGTCAATTACTCTATATCTATTCCATGTCTCTTATGCATTTATTTATGTGCCTTACATACTCAGTACATTATTCGTACTGATGCCCCTTTTTCCTGGGGACACTGCGTTTCATGCCCACAGGTGCAGGTAGGCAAACTGACGGTCCCCCTTTCTTAGGATCCCTGGTCAGCGAGATTTGGAGTGCTCCACTTGATCCGGAGCTACTTTTGATTTTGGTAAGATACGTTTGTATATAGATATATATGGATATGACGTGGCTCAGTCCCGTCTTTATACAGTTATGTTTCTATTAGACGTATGTAGACAGTATGTCTAGTTGGATAGTATGTGGCCATGCCGGCTTCCAGTTTTGAGATGTATAGTTGTCTATAGCAGCCTTGTCGGCTCATCCTACGTGTGTTGTACGTATATGTATGTATGCCTTTTTGTGCAGATTTCCTTCATGTATAATGTTCTCGTAATTCAGCAGATGTTATTCAGGTTCATGTTTTAGATGCATGTTTAGGGGTGTTTGACAGGTAGGACTCAGGCACCCATCACGGCCCATCAGTTTGGGTCGTGACAAAAGTCATTTTAGAGTAGTTATGTCCTAGGGTTGTCTATAGACCGTGTCTAGTAGAGTCTTGTTTATGGGTGTGTCGTGCACCACACTTATAAACAGGAGGCTACAGGACATATATGATGTTATCCTCTCTTTTTATCTCAGATCGTGCAATACAAGAATTCATGTTCCTAACGATACGTTATATTGTCAGCAATGCCCCCAAAGAGTACGACCGCCAGAAGGGAAAGTTCATGGCTGGTGAGACTGCTAGTCGAGTGCCAAGAGTTACTAGGGCTCGGGGAGAATCTCATGGTGAGGTTCCATCTCAGACTTCACATACCCCGCCTATTCCAGAAGAGCTCCGAAGGGCACCAGCTTCAGCGCCCGCCCCTGTACATTCAGCACCTCAGCCGGATGTGCTGGGTCAGGAGATGAGAGATGTTGTTCAGTTATTGACCCGATTAGTAGCCGCACATGCTCGGCGTCATGAAACAGGTATCGGTCACACAGATAGGCCTGTGAGTGCGAGGGTTCGTGACTTTATTAATTTCGACCCTCCGGTATTCACTGGAGTAGACCCGAATAAGGACCCTCAGGTATTTATTGATAGAGTGCAGAGGACGTTACGGGTAATGAAGGCCACTGCGACTAAGTCAGTTGAGCTAGCTTCCTATAGACTCCGAGATGTTGCAGTTAATTGGTACGAGTCTTGAGAATTGTCTAGAGGTGAGAATGCCCCTCTAGCAGTATGGCATGAGTTTATAGAAGATTTTCTTCATCATTATTTGCCACCAGAGCTTAGGCGAGCCATATTTGATAGGTTCTTGACCTTTCGGCAGGGAAACATGAGTATTCGGGAGTACAGTCTTCACTTTGATTCGTTGGCTAGGTATGCTCCCACTATTATATCTAAGACGGAGGATCGGGTTCACCGGTTCGTGATGGGATTAGAGCCTCACTTGCTTAACGATTGTATGTCGGCTTCACTTTATCCGGACATGGATATTTCTCGTTTGCAGGCATACGCTCAGGGTGTAGAGGAGCGTAAACAGAAACAAAGGACCGACTACAAGCATGATAGGGCCTAAAATAAGAGAGCGAGGTCTTCGGGTCCTTCTGGTCAGTTTTGAGGTGGCCAGAGGCAGCAGTATTCGAGATATCCATTCTAGCCCTCGGCTAGCGCGCCCCCTCAGTTTGGCGGTAAGAGATTTGATCGTTCTACATATTCAGAGCCTAATCAGAATTTTAGGGCCTCAGGTTCTCAGTATAGGGGTGAGTTAGATCAGATGAGGCCACCCTTTCCACGATGTATTCAATGTGGTAAGAAGCATACCGAGAAGTGCCGTATGGGATTAGGTGTTTGTTATACTTGTGGTTATTTGGGCCATGTTATGAGGGATTGTTCGATGAGAGGTGATGCAAGCGTAGCTCAGCCAGCGGGATCTGTAGCTAGATCGTCATCATCAGTATGCCCCCCGGGCAAGGTCCCCATGCACCAATGAGTTGTGGTATAGTCAGAGGCAGAGCATCTAGCTCGAGTAGCCCTCAGAACCGCATTTATGCGTTGGCAGGACGACATGACCAAGAGTCATCGCCTGATGTTGTTACAGGTATATTATCAGTCTCCTCCTATGATGTATATGCACTAATTGATCCAGGTTCCACCTTATCATACGTTACTCCATTGGCTGCTAGTAAGTTTGAAATAAAACCTGAGTTGGTTAAACCTTTTGAGGTATCTACACCTAGTGGGGACTCGGTGATAGCTAAGCAGGTATATAGGGGTTGTATAATAATAGTTCATGGTCGACCTACCGTAGTAGACTTAATCGAGTTAGATATGGTAGAATTTGATGTTATAATGGGTATGGTTGGTTGGCTTCTTGTCATGCCAACGTTGATTATAGATCAAAGATATTTCGATTTCAATTTTCGGGGGAGCCTCTTTTGGAGTGGAAAGGTAACACGGCATCGCCGAGAGGTAGATTTATTTCCTATCTCAAGGCAAGGAAGATAATCAGAAAGGGATGTATTTATCACTTAGTTCGGGTTCAGGATGTGGAAGTAGAGTCACCAACCATTCTGTCCATCCATGTGGTAAATGAGTTTCCAGATATCTTCCCTGATGAACTTCCAGGTTTCTCGCCAGAGCGAGAAATTGAGTTTTCCATTGACCTACTACTAGATACTCACCCAATATCTATTCCTCCCTATAAAATGGCCCCCGCAAAGCTTAAAGAGTTGAAAGAACAACTAAAGGACTTTCTTGAAAAAGGTTTTATCAGACCTAGTACGTCACCATGGGGAGCACATGTGTTGTTTGTAAGGAATAAAGATGGTTCCTTACGAATGTGTATTGATTATAGGCAACTGAATAAGGTGACGATCAAGAATAAGTACCCGCTCCCGAGGATTGATGACTTATTTGATTAGTTGCAAGGTGCCAAGTGCTTTTCAAAGATAGACTTGAGGTCCGGGTACTATCAGGTAAGGGTTAAGGATGATGATATTCTGAAGACAACATTCAGGACTAGATATGGGCACTTTGTGTTTCGGGTTATGTCGTTCGGTCTGACCAATGCCCTAACAGTATTCATGGATTTGATGAACCATGAGTTCAGGACTTTCTTAGATCTGTTTGTAATTGTATTTATTGACAATATATTAGTATATTCTTGTTCAGAGGATGAGCATGTTGGTCATATGCGTACTGTGCTTAGAGTTCTACAAGAAAGGAAGTTGTATGCAAAATTTTCTAAGTGTGAATTTTTGTTTAACTCTGTAACTTTCCTTGGGCATATCATTTTGGGTGAAGGCATCCGGGTGGATAAACAAAATATTGAGGTAGCAAAGACTTGGCCTAGGCCCACAACACCCACGGAGGTTCGTAGCTTTCTTGGATTGGCGAGTTATTATAGGAGATTTGTGGAAGGATATTCTTCCCTTTCAGCACCTTTAACAAAGTTGATTCACAAGGGAGCAAAGTTTCAACGGACTGATGCTTGTGAACGAAGTTTCCAGGCATTAAAGGACAGGTTAACTTCAGCACCGGTTCTAACGCTCCCAGAAGAGACCGATGGTTATGTTATCTATTGCGATGCTTCAGGAATTGGATTGGGTTGTGTGCAGATGCAGCATCGTAACGTTGTGGCTTATGCTTCTAGACAACTAAGAAAGCACAAGAAGAACTACCCGACCCACAATTTGGAATTAAATGTGGTGATTCATGCACTAAAAATGTGGAGGCACTACTTGTATGGCATTCATGTTGATATCTTACGGATCATAAGAGCCTCCAGTACATCTTCAAGCAAAAGGAATGGAATCTATGTCAAAGGAGATGGTTGGAGCTACTTAAAGACTATGACGCTGAAATTTTATACCATCCGGGGAAGGAGAATGTAGTAGCTGACGCCCTCAGCCGTAGATCTATGGGTACCCTGTCGTATTTGCAGCCAGAAAAGAGGGGAATAGCTCGTGAGGTTCATCAACTAGCTAGTCTTGGAGTTCGGTTACTGGATTCAGGTGATATTGGAATTACTATTCAAGATACGGCAACATCCTCTTTAGTAACTGAAGTAAAGGAACGCCAATACGAGGATCCTGTGTTAGTTCGTTATAGGGACACCACCCTTCAGAAGGAGAAGACACCATTTGAAATTACAAACGACGGAGTCCTCAAATATCAAGGGCGATTGTGTGTGCCTAATGTTGCAGGGCTGCGTCGGCTGGTTATGGGAGAAACTCACCATTCTCGTTATTCTATCAATCCAGGAGAAACAAAGATATATAATGATATCAGGTAAATATATTGGTGGGAAGGAATGAAAAAGGATATAGCAGAATTTGTTTCTTAGTGTCTAATTGTCAGCAGGTTAAGATTGAGCATCAAAAACCTAGTGGATTTTTGCAGGCTATGAAGATTCCGACTTGGAAATGGGAGATAATCAGTATGGACTTCATTGTAGGCTTACCTCGTACCCAGCATAAGTTCTATTCGATATGGGTGATTGTAGATAGGCTCACAAAGTCAGCCCATCTTCGGCCCGTTAGAACTACATATTCCTCAGAAGATTATGCGAGACTTTATATAGAGGAAATAGTACGAATGCATGGTGTCCCTGTATCTATTATCTCGGATAGAGGAGCTCAATTTACAGCTAACTTATGGAGGTCCTTCCAAAAGGGATTGGGGACTCAAGTAAGTCTTAGTACAACATTTCATCCCTAGACGGACGGACAGGCTGAGCGTACTATTCAAACACTGAAGGATAAGCTGCGAGCTTGTGTGATAGACTTCAAAGGTAGCTGGGATGATCATCTGCCGCTTATTGAGTTCGCGTATAATAATAGCTACCATTCCAGCATTCAGATGGCTCCATACGAAGCTCTTTATGGACGGAAGTGTAGGTCGCCTATAGGGTGGTTCGATGTTGGAGAATCTGGATTACATGGGCCAGACCTNGCGAGACTTTATATAGAGGAAATAGTACGAATGCATGGTGTCCCTGTATCTATTATCTCGGATAGAGGAGCTCAATTTACAGCTAACTTATGGAGGTCCTTCCAAAAGGGATTGGGGACTCAAGTAAGTCTTAGTACAACATTTCATCCCTAGACGGACGGACAGGCTGAGCGTACTATTCAAACACTGAAGGATAAGCTGCGAGCTTGTGTGATAGACTTCAAAGGTAGCTGGGATGATCATCTGCCGCTTATTGAGTTCGCGTATAATAATAGCTACCATTCTAGCATTCAGATGGCTCCATACGAAGCTCTTTATGAATGGAAGTGTAGGTCGCCTATAGGGTTGTTCGATGTTGGAGAATCTGGATTACATGGGCCAAACCTGGTTCAGCAAGCCAAAGAAAAAGTAAAGCTTATCCGGGATCGACTATTGACAGCTCAGAGTCGTCAGACGTCATATTCGGACGTGCGGTGACGAGATTTAGAGTTCGGGGTTGATGATTGGGTATTCTTAAAGGTGTCACCTATGAATGGTGTGATGAGGTTTGGCAAGAAAGGCAAACATAGCCCACGATATATTGGGCCTTATAGGATTATTCAAAGAGTTGGCCACGTAGCTTATGAGTTAGAATTGCCCTCAGAGTTGGAGTCTGTCCATCCAGCTTTTCACGTATCTATGTTACGGAAGTTCATTGGCGATCCTACCCGAGTGGTGCCCATGGATGATGTACAGATTACAGAGGACTTGTCATATGAGGAAATTCTTGTTGCCATCCTAGACCGACAAATCCGCAAGCTACAGAATAAGGAGGTAGCCTCCGCGAAAGTACTTTGGAGAAACAACAATATGGAAGAAATTACTTGGGAGGCTGAGGAAGACATCAAGTCTAGATATCCCTACCTATTTCCTCTTCCATAGAAGGGTCCGATTGAGACGTCATAACCTCAAGGTACGTGTACATATTTTTGTGCTAGCTATTGTTATTGGTCATGTGAGGCCATCGCCGTTATTAATGATTGTGGTCATATATGGCGTTAAATTACTGGGTTTCTACAAGAAGAGTTGGTAGTAGCGTTATTACAAAGGCGACTCTACCAAGGTTATATAAATCACGACAGGTTAAACATTCGAGGACGAATGTTTCTAAGGGGGGAAGGATGTCACTTCTCGCATTTTCGTACGTTAAAAGTTTCGTCTTCGGTTAACCGACGTGAACTCGGGATGAGATCATTTTTATGTTAACATATTTACGTTATTTAAAAAAATGATAAATAAGTGTTATGAAGAATAAAGAGGTAGACGGATTAAAGAAAACGAGTTTCATTGAAAGTGGACAATATGAAATAAAATACGGGTCGAGCGATAATATCCGATAATTATGAACTAGTACCATGCAAGGTACAATATGACCACGGTAGTATAATATATAAAGTATATTAAAAAAGAGTAGTATTTTCAGGTAATTTAAAATAATTTTTAATTATACGGGTAATTGGTTAATTACCGGGTATCGAGACATTACCTAATTAATTAATTGATTATTGGATAAAGTTTAAGTCCCCCACCCAAAAGAATAACGTGGCAGCAAACCACTTTTTGAAAACGTGAATATTAGTTATTTTTTATTAGTTGGCAAGTTATGTATCAAGAACAAATACACCTCATTTTCTCACTTGACATCTCACTTCCAGGGATTACATTAGGATATAAGAGAAAGCTGTAATTGTCACATAAAGGTGTGAAGAAGAAAATAAAGGGCATCTTAACTATATATCTTTTTGTTAAATATTGTTCCCTCTGTCTCCTCAATCCTCATGATATTCCTTCTGCCCCCTATTATGTAATACTACAATTGAGTGAACAAAGTTGCAGCTAAAGGACTACAATCAGATGAGAGAATTGGCAACCAGAACGTTAGAGATTTCATACAAAATTCTTGCGACCAAATTGATTCCAACAAGAATTATTAGAAACATAGCAACGTAAAATTTTGCGATTCTAAAGGAGTACGGTGCAACCTTTTCCAAGAATATCATATAGATTTTTACCTACTTAGGTACGTTAAGGCTATCCCTTCTTTCTTTTGGCATGATCCATGTGATACGAACGAAACTGTCACGACCCAATTTACCCCTTTCGCAAGGTATCGTGACGGAACCTAGTCTCCATGACTAGGTAAGCCTAAAATTTGCGTAACATAACATAATCAATAAAATAAATCCAGAAAAAGAACCAAAGTAGATACAACGTAGCTGCTCAGCATATACATTTTTAATTCTCAAAACCCAGAATGTTACCATAGTCACAAGCACTGTACTAAATGTAGCTCTATACAATGAAACATTGGAAAAATATACAAGTCTTCTATGACTTTACTAGAGTAGAAGGGGACTCGTAGGATTCTGCGGACGCGGCAGAATTACCTCGTGGTCTCCTGGCTGCTGGGAGAACGACTCCTGGCCACGACACTGAGTGCTGGTACCTGGATCTGCAAATGGGGAAAACATGCGCAGGAAAGGGCGTGAACACTCCACATTCGGTACTCCATAAGTGCCAAGCCTAACCATAGTCAAGTAGTGACGAGGTCAGGCTGAGGCCCTACTGAGTTTGTAAGACAAGTCAATATACAATTTAAAATAGTGAAAAATAGATAAGCAATGATAAACAGGATTAACGAAAACGGAAAGATTAAATAACATAAAGAGAGCCCTCGGCTCAGCACAACATATATCTCAATAGTAAACGTGCAATGCAGTACGTGGGAAAGCTCCCGGATCTCAGTCCGTAGTCCCAATTTAAATATGCTATGCAGTACAAGGGGAAAGCTCCCGGATCTCTGTCCGTAGTCCCAATTTAAATATGCATTTCAGTACAGGGGAAAGCTCCCGGATCTCGGTCCGTAGTCTCAATTTAAATATGAAATGTAGTATAAGGGGAAAGCTCCCGGATCTCAGTCCATAGTCCCAATTTAAATATGCAACGCAGAAGTATGTCAATTATGGCTTAAGTAAGCAATCCAGAAAAAAACAATAGGCAAGAATAGAGTAAAGCTACCTAAGCATGATGTGACTAGTAACAAATATGAGGAAAACAAGTCAGAACAGGTAGGAATGCTTACTTTTAAGCTATCTACTCTATTAAGATGGAACCAATAATATGTGAATGAAAATGAGTGATTTTGGTAGGAGTAAAAATAGGATTTTTGCAACAATGACCCGTGTACGCACTCGTCACCTTGCATACACGGCGTCCCCATAACAAAATCAGTATAAAATGCCTAAGGGAAAGTCCTCAACACAGAATTTGGCAAGCCACTTACCTGGACTGCGCTAATCAACTCAATACCAAGCTCTTGCCACGAGTATCTGACTCCGGGTGGCCCAAATCTATTCAAATCGATTGCATGTTGTAAATATCACTTCAAGGGAACAAAATAGCTAATTTTATAAGCTAATACGCGAAATTATGAAATTTTCCCAAAAAGTCCAACGGGCCCACGACTCGAAATTGGGTAAAATTTATATTTCCCGAATACCCATTCACTCATGAACCCACTCGAACAAGAATCAACAAAATCCGACGTCTAAATCTCCCTAAATACTCAGATTTGTACTTGGGAAGATTTCATCCCATTTCCATGGTCTTTCATCTAATTTCCTTGATTAGATTGAGGAAAATGATAGAGATTAATGATATATAAAGGGATTAAGGTTAGAAAATGTTACCTATGATGCTCCTCTTCAAATCCCACTAAAAATTGCCAAGTTCCGAGCTCACAATCGATTTTAGAATTATGAAATTCAAACCCTCGGATTTTTGGTATAAACTGCCCAGACATTTCGCACCAGTGACACTGGGATCGCACTTGCGGTGCCGCACCTGCGGTGCCGCACCTGCGTAAACCCAATCGCAGGTGAGAAAGTTCATTAAGTGTCCTTGGGTCGCACCTGTGGCACCCCTGTCGCACCTGCGTACCCGCACCTGCGGAAATTCCTTTAATTGCCTGGGGTCGCACCTGCGGCTCCCCCTTCGCACCTCCGTGTCCACACCTGCGGAAATACCATCGCAGGTGCGAGACACCAGAACAAGAATGGTTCAGTTGTTCTCAATTCACAAAACTCACTCGTTGGGCATCCGAAACAACCTCGAGGCCCTCGGGACCTCAACCAAACCTACTAACTGACCCTAATACCTTGTTCAAACTTGGTCGAGCCTTAAAACACATCTCATAACATCAAAATCATCAATTATGCATAGATTCAAGCTTAAGAACTTAGGAAATTTCTAGAATTCACATCCGACGCCGAAACACGTCTAAACTCATCCGAATGACCTCAAAATTTTCACACAGGTCATAAACAACATTACGGACTTGCTGTCGCTTTCAGAAATCCATTCATAGTCCGATATCACCTATCAGTCGAAATCGCCAAAATTTTAACTTTCGCCAATTCAAGCCTAAATCCACAAGCGAACTCGAAAACACATTCCGAGCATGCTCCTAACGCTGAAATCACCCAACGGAGCTAACGAAGTTGACGGAATTCTATGCTGGATCCGTCTTCACACAGCTCTAGCTACAGCCAGATTTCTAAAGCTAAATTCAGCATTTATGGACTATGTGTCCAAAATCACCTCGGATTTCATCACTCAATGCTCCGACAAGTTGCAATAACATAAATAGACATGAGAGAAGCGGTAAATAGGGGATCGGGGCGCAAATTCTTAAAATGACCGACCGGGTCGTTATAGAAACGTGCAAATGCACAAATTCTATAAGTGACTCTATTCATAGAAGTATTAGAGATATCTATATTCTTGAATTTCCATGTGTCATAATATTTTATCATCTGTTCATGGGTCTCAGAAAAATATGAAAGTTGAAAAGAGTTTACTTTATGTTATTACTCAAAGGCAAAATGGTCTTATGAAGCTTCGAAAGATTTTATTAACGTACTTTTCATGAATTGCATTCATGTGCATTGACCTATGACTAGATGGTGTTATATACGCGTATATATGTATGAATGTATACGGGATATGGGAAAGGTTACAACGTTATATACGCACCACCACCTGATCAGTTGGTATATGATGATGATGTTGCCCACAGTGGCTGAAATATGATCCAAACGGTGTTATATACGCGTATATATGTATGTATATATATGTATATGGGATATGGGAAAGGTTATTGCGTTATATACACACCATCACCTGATCAGCTGGTATACGATGATGATTTTGCCCACAGTGGCTGATATGATATGATGGGATGCCCTCAGAGGTTGATGATGTTGTGAAATGTATACCTATGCATGACATGACATTCATATGCATATGAATGATTTTGTGAAATGTATACCTATGCATGACATGACATTCATACGCATGACATGAAATTCATACTTTATATCTCTTCCATGTCTCTTATGTATTTCTTTATGCGCCGTACATACTCAGTATATTATTCGTATTGACGTTCCTTTTGCCTGGGGAGGCTCCGGAGCTACTTTTGATTTTGGTACAATACCTTTGTATATAGATATATATGGGTATGACGTGGCTCAGTCCCGTCTTTATATAGTTATGTTTCTATTAGAGGTCTGTAGACAGTATGTGTAGTTGGATAGTATATGGCCTTGCCGGCTTCCAGTTTTGAGATGTATAGATGTCTATAGCAGCCTTGTCGGCTTGTCCTACGTATGTTGTACGTATATGTATGTATGCCTTTTTTGTGCAGATTTCCTTCATGTATAATGTTCTCGTAATTCAGCAGATGATATTCAAGTTCATATTTTAGACGTATGTTTAGGGGTGTTTGACACGTAGGACTCAGGCACCCGTCGTGGACCATCGGTTTGGGTCGTGACATGAAGGCTCGACTAAGTTTGAATGAGGTTATATGATGTGTTGGTATGCTTGGTTAGGGTTCTGAGGGGCTCGAGATTAATTTCGGGTGGTTAACGGAGGTTTGGACTTAGGAAATTGCAGCAAAGCTGCTGCTGGTGCCATTTTACTAGTGTGGCCGCACTTGCGGATGGGGAGTCGCAGGTTCGGGCCTGCAGAAGCGAGATGGAATCCGCAGATGTGGAATTTGGACAGCTCAGTGAGGGACCGCACCTGCGGAGTCGTAGGTGCGGTGTTTGGACTTTAAGTGATTTTTCGCAGGTGCACACCTGGGACCGCTGGTGCGGGTCCGCGGCTGTGGAAAATATTCCGCATGTGCGGATTAACTGGGCAGGAAGTATAAATACGTGTCTCCGCAAAATTGTTGCATTTTTCTTCACTTTTGCATGCGGGTTGAGTCATTTTGAGAGCAATTTGGAAGAGGATTTCGAGGGTCTTCAGTGGAGGTAAGTTTCTCGGACTATAAACTCAATTCTATGTTGTTATGTGACGGATTAGACTTGGAATTAGTAGATTAAATGACATAAATTGGGGGTTTAGGTCTTTGGAAATTGAAACTTGTAATTAAGGAATTTAGGGGTTGTTTGTGGTCGGATTTTGATGCATTTTATCTGTGTAGACTCGGGAAAGGATGAGGATTCTTGTGATGCGACTTTTATCGAATTTCGAGACATGGGCTCGGGGCTCGGGTTTGGCCAATTTTCGGGAATTGTGCCTAATTTTGATCATTTTCGTTTGGGGTTCATCTCCCTAGCATATTTTGATGTTATTGATCTGATTTGTGATAGACTCGGAGCATTTGGGAGCCAATTCGAGGGGCAAGAGCATTGTGGAGTAGCTTTGGGTTGTTATGAGGTAAGTAACGAGTGTAACTCTAGACCTGAGGGTATGAAACCCCTGTATTTTAGGAAATGAGGTGACGCACATGCTAGGTGACGAGCGTGTGGGTGTGCACCGATAGGGATTGTGACTTGGTCCATCCCGTAGCGACTATTAAGTTGCGTATTCGGTTTGAAACCTTACGATAACTTGTATTTTAGAAATTTATACTTGTTTTTGGGCTGTAAGCCATGTTTGGAGCCTTGTGCCAACCTGTTTAGACCCGCAGGGGTATTTTTACAATATTCTCACACTATTCTGATAGAACATTTGTGAACTAAGTCATGTTTACCACTTGCTGTTATTTTCACTATTATCACACTGTTTTGAAACTATAAGAGGTATTTTGGGCTGAGTCCCGTGAGTTGAGATGAATTGCTCGAGTGGCTTGTGAGGATGACTGAGTGAGGTCGAGAGCCGAGTATGTGAGGATAGTTATAGATCGGGTTGCACGCCGCAGCAATATATATTATATGGATCGGGATGCACGCCGCAACAATATATATTATATGGATCAGGTTGCACGCCGCAACAATATATATATTGGATCGGGCTGCACGCCGCAACAATATAGCGCTAGGGCTGTAGGAGCCCCTCCAGGAGTCTGTACACCCCGAGTGAGCGCAGTCGACTAGTATGGATCGGGCTGCACGCCGCAGCGGGTTACTATTATAGATTGGGCTGCATGCCACAGCGAGTTATTATATGGATCGGGTTGCATGTCGCAGCAGTTGTTATATGGTACCTGATGAGTGAGAGTGCTGAGTGTGAGCATCGACTTATGGGACTAGAGTCACGACTGACTGAGAGGCTTATCAGATAGGCTTTATTTGTGAGTGACATTGTGCCCGAGTGGCTGATATTTTTATGAAACTACTGTTTTCACTTTTCTTTACACTGAGCCTCTTTGATAAATGTTGACTAATGTTTTATACAAGTTTAAACGGAAAAACATGAGTTTTGTGAAATTTTTGGTAAATGTGGACTCTTGACTTGATCTATTACCTTTACTGCTGCTTATTTTATGAAACTATAAAGTTTAAATGCTCGTCACTGCACTCAAGTTTTTAGTTACGTTGGTTACTTACTGAGTTGGCGTACTCACGTTACCTCCAGCACCATGTGTGCAGATTCAGGTACCGGGGTAGAGCGATAGTAGCGCTATCCTATTTGGAGCATTGTTCGGAGATTGTGAGGTAGCTGCTCGGCGTCCGCAACCTACTCTTTCTCCTTCCTACTCTGACATTTTACTTTACTTCCCAGACATGTTGTAGTAGAGCATTTGTATTAGACTGTATCACCTATTAGATGCTCATGACGGTTGACTTCAGATGTTGGGGATGTGTTTAGATGTTCTAATCATTTTTATTGTTTTGAAATTCTTAAGAAACATAATTATTATGAAAAATTCGGATATTTGATGTATTTACTGGAAAATCATTATGTTATTTTCAGTGAATTGGCTAGCATAGTATCACGATAGGCGTCATCACGACAAGTTTAGATTTGGGGTTGTGACACAACCCAAACTGATGGGTCGCGACGGGCACCCGGTACCTTACTCCACTGAGCACCAACGTAACATATCTTTCTTATTACATTATCATGAGTAAATGAGCCGGAAAGGCTGTCCTGAGATAACCAGAATAAACATGTGGGAATACTTGACATAGAATGACCCAACTTGACATAGAAACTTATACATACGGCGTACTGACCTGTGAAGCAAAAATAATCACTCGTACACTAAACATCGGTCGACAAGGCCATACAATATTTCATATAGATGACATATATCTACAAGCCTCTAAGAGTACATAAACTTCATAAGGCCGGGACAGGGCCCCGACATAGCAATCAATACATGTCTAAATCATACTGACCAAATAAGCAACTCCGGAGCCAATGGGGCGCACCAACATCTTTCGCTGAGTTGATAGCCTACTTGGAGGACTCTCAACCTGTCTATCGGGACCTGTGGGCATGAAACGCAACATCCCCAGAAAAAAGGGACGTCTGTACAAATAATGTACAGAGTATGTAAGGCACATAAATAAGTATATAAAAGACATGGAAGAAACATGGCATAAATGACTCAACCTGTAAGTCTGGATAACTCTATACATCATGAAATACTTATAGTGTCATGCATATGCGTATGAATGTCATGTCGTGCATAGGTAAATGTTTCATAACATCATCAAGCCTTTGAGGGCATCCCATCATATCATCTCGGCCACTGTGAGCAAAATAATCAATGTATACCAACTGATCAGGTGGTGGTGCGTATATAATGCCGTAACCTTTTTCCATAACCCATATATATATATATATATATATATATATACGCGTATATACCGACATCTGGTCATTGGTCAATGTACATGTATAAATTAATGCAATGCATGAGAAGTACCTCAATAAACTCTCTTGAAATGTCAGAAGACCATTATGCCTTTGAGTAATATCATGAAGTAAACTTTTTCAACGTACGTATTTTTCTGAGACCCACGAACAGAAGATGTAATAATAAGACACATCGGAATTCAAGAACATAGGCACCTCTAATACTTCTATGAATACAGTCATTTATGAAAGTCGAGCATTTGCTCGTTTTGTTTGTGTCGTATAGATCATTCCCAAAGGAAAGAAGGGATAGACTTAACATACCTGTATGATCTCTTCCTTATTACTCAACCAAGCTCAACACAACTTCTTGCATCTACAACAAGTGAAATGATATTGCCGTTAACATATAATGTTGTACCATTGTATTTGGCTAGCCGTATTACTTAAGGAAACTCGGGAATCAACTCCCCTATTTTTAATACATCCCAAACACCACTAAGGGTCATCAACAACCCAACAACAAAAAATATAACCAACAATAGCAACAACAACAATATAATCCAATATGAGTTTCTCCGATTATCTTAACAATCATAATGAGCAGTAAACTCATTTTTACTCATAACAAGATATAAATTGAATCAAAATCTTATTCCATAAGTTAGTTTACAAGCTTCAGAACATCATACTTATATGTACCATATTATTTATAGTTTAAAACATCCACAAAATGCCTTCCAAAACAGCCTCCTACATCTAGCACCATAAGTTTTATCGTCAATCACTTGTTTTTCATCTTCTCTTGTTCAATAAACTTAAGTAACACCTAGGAAATATAACAACAGCAACCAAAACATTATCAAATTATTTCTCGGAATTTTCATCCACCACAAATCATATATGTAGCCACAAAACAGTCCAACCAAAAAGACAACTGTATCACATGTTCCTTCAAGTGCATCTTATGGTTTTTCACTCAAACAACACAACCAACACAATATTAACCTTAGGAACAATCAAGAATATATTATACATAATTTGGAAACAAACGAAAATTCGAAACCCCATCGCAACTTAGCTCACAATAGCCCTCAATCACACCACAACACCATAGAAGCATTCTCTTGTAGTCTTTAACATATTTGATGATGATTTGAGTTGTTGTTTCCTTGAGTTTGGTTCTTGTGATCTTAAGATATGATCAAGACGATTTTAGAGATCTTGAGAGTGGTATTTGTGTGAGTAAAATCTGTATTATTGACGATATATAAGGGGATAAGACCATCGCCTCTATTCTTCAGGCAGGTGGGTAAGCTGCCTGCTTGGCAGCTTGAGTAGTTCCACTTCGAACACTTGTATCTCTGTACTCCGATATTATATTGACAAACAATTTGCAGCGTTGGATACTAGACACATATTTATTTAATTCAATATAAAGATCTCCATGCAACTCTCAATATATTAGGAGAAAACTGTGTCGCAACTTGGCCTATAAACCTGCCAATTTCTCCGAATTGCGGCAACGTGACGTGGCGACCTTACTTTAAATATCCACATTTAGCTGCCCCGATGTCGTATGAATAAATGGTTTGGACCGTTGGAAACTTGGTTCCAAGACCTTCTTTTTGGTATGAGATATTTCCCAAAATGACATCATAAATCTTACGAATTTAATTTCTCAAAATGGCTCGTTACAAGGTAAATCTTAACTCGAATTGTTTTTGTACGTTAAATTTAATTTTTCCCAAACTTTATATTTTATATACAAACATCATATGTAGTCATATTATGACTTAAAACTCACTCAAATAATAATTAACAAGTCTCATATTCATTATACATCACCTTAGGACGCACAGGGTGTAACACGAAACTTGTCGACTTTCGAGAAAACTTATCTTCTTCAATTCGTTTAGCTTCTAAGTCTTCCAACCATCTTTGTACTTGTTATTCATGATCTTAAATATTTATAACTTCCACGGTAACATGATTAACTTACTTTATAAACTTTTCAAAGATGATTTCATTTCTGAGCTTACAAAAATTGACTTATGACGCACTCTTACGTACGAAAATATGAGGTTTAACAATTTCGCTCATAAACTAGCCAAACAACGTGCAAATAAATCAAAAATATACTCCAATGCTTGAAATTTAACAATTTATAAAATTTCCAACTCCGCTCGAAAAGTTTGCAGTGGGCCTACTTATCGGAACCCAACGAAACTCATAAAATCTGACAGCCCATTCAATTACGAGTTCAACCATACTAATTTCATTCAAATCCGATTCCGAATAGGTATTCGAAACTCGAAAATTTGTTTTGTGAAATTATAGAAATTTCTTCAGATTTGTTTTTGAAAATCAATAGTCTAACGTCAAAAATGAAGATTAATCCATGAAATATAATCACAAGTGAGTCAAGAATGCTTACCCCATGTTTTTTGGTGAAATTCCTCTCCAAAATCGCTAATTAACGTGGTGCCCAACTAATAATACAAAAAATTTCTTCAGATTTGTTCTTGAAAATCAATAATCTAACGTCAAAAATGAAGACTAATCCATGAAATATAATCACAAGTGAGTCAAGAATGCTTACCCCAAGTTTTGTGGTGAAATTCCTCTCCAAAATCGCTAATTCCCGAGATTCCCAACTAAAAATACAAACTTATGGCTCAAAGGTCCAAAATAGAGGACTTACAACATTTCCCCAGCTTCCTTCTTCGTGTTCACGAGCCTCCCATCACATTCATACTGAACAAAATTCTCAAAAGCCAGTTTCCAATTCTTCTCAGATAGCCTCTAGTATAATAGCCATAATGTTTTGTACAAAATTCAAAATAACAAATAGTTTACCTTCTTGAAAACTAGACACCAAGATCTACAACTTTAATGTTTTGGTCATCTCCTAATTCTTTATAGATTTCGTGATATAAGCTGCCAAATTCAGCCCTATGCAACACAAATTTCTTCTTCCTGATTTCAAAACATCTTCCCTAACAGCCTGTAGTGTACCAACCATAACTTCTTGTACCCAACTCTAACTACCAAAGAGTTTGATTTTATGAATACTAGACACAAAGGGCTACAACTGTTTTTTTTGGATCATCTCCAAATTTCTTATAGATTGCAAGATATAAGCTTCCAAAGTCGGACGACGGATAGCAGGAATTTCTTCTTTGCGAACCCGAGAATCTCCTCGCGAACACAAAGAACTAAGTCCCAGCAGCAAAATCCGTCTTCACGAATGCGTGAGGCTCCTAGCGAACGTGAAGAACAACACCAGACATGTTACACCTCATGTTTTCGTACGTAAGAGTACGTCGTAAGTCAATTGATGTAAGCTCAGAACTGAAATCATCTTTGAAAAGTTTATAAAGTAATTTAATCATGTTATCGTGGAAGTTACAAATATTTAAGATCATAAATAACACGTACCAAGATGGTTGGAAGGCTTAGAAGCTACCCGAATTGAAGAAGATAAGTTTTGTCGAAAGTCGACAAGTTTGGTGTTACACCTTATGCTGATTTGAATAAGTTTAAAGTCATAATATGACTATATATGATGTTTGGATATAAAATACAAAGTTTTGGGAAAATTGGATTTAACATACGGAAAAAATTCAGTTAAGATTTACCTTGTAACGAGTCGTTTTGAGAAATTAAATGCATACGCTTTGTGATATAATTTTGGGACATATCTCATACAAAAATGAATGTCTTGGAAACTAGTTTCCAACAGTCCAAACCATTTATTCATACGACATCGCGGTTGAAAAATATGGATTATTAAAGTAGGGTCGACAACGCACGTTGCCGCACTTCGGAGAAACTGACAGGTTTATAGGCCAAGTTGTGATGCATTTTTCTCCCAATACATTGTGAGTTACATGGATATTTTATATGGAATGAAAGATCTATGTTTCTAGTTTCCAACTCTGCAAACCATTTGCCAATACAACATCGGAGTAGAGAGATAGAAGCGTCCGAAGTTGAACTGCTCAAGCTGCCAAGCAGGCAGCTTACCCACCTGCTTGGAGGATTGAGGCGGCCCCTTTTATCTCATCAACAATATAGATGTTACTCACACAAAAATCACTCTCAAGATCTCCAAAATTTTCCCTAACATATCTAAATATCACATGAACCAAACTCAAGGAAACAACAACTCAAATCATCATCGAAGATGTTAAAGACTACAAGAGAATGCTTCTATGGTGATGTGGTGTGATTGAGGGCTACTGTAAGCTAAGTTGAGATGGGGTTTCAATTTGAAGATGCTTTACATGATATGTATAACATATTATTGATTTTTCCTAAGGTTAATCTTATGTTGGTTGTGTTTTTTGAGTGAAAAACCATAAGATGCACTTGAAGGAACATGGGATACAATTGTTTTTTTGGTTGGACTGTTTTATGGCTAAATATATGGTTTGTGCTGTCTGAAAATTGTGAGAAATAATTTGATAATGTTGTGTCTGCTGTTGTTAATCTTTCCTAAGTGTTAATTAATTTGATTGAAGAAGAAAATATGAAAGACAAGTGTTTGACGATAAAAATTAAGGTGCTACACGTATGAAGCTGTTTTGGAAGGCATTTTGTGGATGTTTTAAACTAGAAATAATATGGTACATATAAGTATGATGTTCTGAAGCTTGTAAACAAATTTATTGAATAAATTTGGATTTATTTTACATCTTGTTATGAGAAAAAATGAGCTTGCCTCTCAATATGATTGTTAAGATAATCGGAGAAACTCATATTGGATTATATTGTTGTTGTTTCTATTGTTGGTTATAGTTGTTGTTGTTGGTCCGTTTATGACCCTTAGTGGTCTTTGGGATGTATTAATAATAGGAGAGTTGCTGCCCGATTTTCCTTAAGTCATACGACTAGCCAAATACGATGGTACGACATTATATGTTAACGACAATATCATTTCACTTGTTGTAGATGCAAGAAGTTTTGTTGAACATGGTTGAGTAATAAGGAAGAGATCATACATATATATTAAGGCTATCCCTTCTTTATTTTTGGCATGATTCATACAATACAAACGAAACGAGTAAATGCACAACTTTCAAAAATGACTCTATTCCAAATACCTTATAGATTGCGAGATATAAGCTTCCAAAGTCGGATGATGGACAACAAGAATTCCTTCTTCGCGAACGCGAGAATCTCCTCGCGAATGCGAGGAACAAAATCCCAAAAGAAAAATCCTTCTTCACGAACGTGTAAGGCTCCTCGCGAACGCGAAGTAAAACACAAGACATCAAAAAACAACATCTAAAGTAGCCCACAATGATGTGATAACACCCGAAATATACCCGAAACACACACGAGGTCCCCGGGACCCCCAGTAAATATACCAACAAATCCTAAAACATCATATGAACTTAGTCGAGCCCTCAAATCACATCCAACAATGGTAAAAACACGAATTGCACCCCAATTCAAGCCTAATGAAGCTAAGGAATTCCAACTTCTACATGCGACGCTGAAATCTATGAAAAACAATCTGATTGGCCTCAAATTTTGCACATAAGTCATAACTGTCATAACAGACCTATTCTAATTTCCAAAATCGGATTTCGGTCCCGATATCAAAAAGTCAACTCCCGGTCAAACATCCAAACATTCCATTTCTAAATTTTTCCATTTCAAGCCAAAATCAACTACGTACTTTCAAATAAATATCCGGACAAACTCATAAGTCCAAAATAACCATAAGAAACTAATCCCAGGCTCAGAATCCAAAAACGGACATCGATAACATTAAAATACACTTCAAGCCGAATTCATGAAATTCTTCTAAAATGCCAACATTCCACAATAAGCGCCATAACGCTCCCGGGTCATCCAAAACCCGATCTGGACATACGCCCAAGTCCACAATCATCATATGCACCTATTGGAACCTTCAAATCCTGATTCCGATGTCTTTTACTCAAAAGTCAAACCTTAGTCAACTCTTCCAACTTAAAGCTTCCGTAATGAGAATTTTCTTTCCAAATCAACTCTGAGCTTCCCGAAATTCAGTTCCGACCTCATGCACAAGTAGTAACACCTGAAGTGAAGCTACCCAGTGCCTCAAACTGCCAAACGACGCGCTATAGCTCAAAATGACCGTTCGGGTCGTTACATTCTCCCCCACTTAATAAGAACTGCTCCGGAGTTTTCTAAAATCACTGTTCAACACCTCGTGCACCTACCCGTTCTATCACAACCCAGTTGAGCACATTAACTTAACCCGGTATGAAGATCCTCCCTTTTATTTAGTTAAATAAGCCTTAGAGACAAATTTCAACATCTGAAATCCTCTACAAGTCCACTTTCATCATACGAACACCATATCATTCACTACACCCTGCACCAAAGCATGATTGTATACCCTTACCGAATTCATACCATGTACCGTATAATCCACATGACCATAATAACATCCTTTGACAAAAATAGCCGCAATTCCACGATTTTGATGCCTAAAAGACACCTCATGACGTATGTAAGTCCTGTTTCCAACTCTCGCAATTCTTCCACGATGGAAGAGATATGTAGAAACTCATAACCACCTACCGAATCAACAAATCATTGTCTCTCCTTTGAACAAGAACCATTACCTCATTCTGAACTACATAACGATATTTGCTCTTTAATATGCCTTATATAAATCCGATAGCACTGATCCCATATTCAATTATCTCGTCTCACCCAGTACAAGTTGCTCGGAAAATAAGCCACCGCAAACACTATCTAAGATTCCATATGAAGCCATCAATGCGCCAACAACATATAGCTTGAATATGACACATAAGGAATAACGAACTTTGGAGAAGAACTATCCAGCCCGCATAGCAAATAAAACGACAATCAAATACTATGAGCCTTTCTCAGAGGTAAGAAATCGGACACCCAAACTAAATATAAAGAATCGTGCTTAACAGCTCGCTATTGCGGCGTGCAACCCGATCCAACGTGACACTATTGCAGCATGCAACCCGATCCAAACATGACAATGTCACGGCATGAAACCCGATCCACACCATATACCCGTGGCGATTTGCCACTCGATCCAAAAAATATACCTGTGGTGGCGTGCCACCTGACCCGCACATAACAATCAAAAGTTAACATACATCAAGTCGTAATGCTTATACTCACTAAATGTCTGAATATCAACCACAAGCACGCCAATTGCATAATACAAGCGTGGGAAGACGGATAGCGCCATACGCTAAGAAGCTCAAGCACAACTAAGGTACGATATGTGATCTGCATCTCGAGGGCCATCCTGCTGACATAACACCACTGCTACGCAGGACCCTAACACATGTGCATATAATCAAGCAATCTCACAATCCACATGGTATAATAGAGTATTACATGAAATAGTTGACGACGAAAATAACATCCAATGCCTGAATACTTCTCCATAAGAAATGCTATGCTGAATGAGCACCTCGCCCTGGTGTAGAGCACACATCCACATTTAGACCCATCAATGGACCTCAAGAAGATTCTGGTTGTATCGTACTAGGATCCACAATAACCCTTTTCCATGACATATAAGAATAGTCATCAAATCCGGAACAAACTCACAGCGTCAACCACCCAAGGAATAGAATGCCTCTCAAGCATAAACTCTCGCATTTCTGATATTACCATAACCACCATACTTGGATTCAATCTTTAACAATCAAGTGACTAACATGTCACACAATACAAATCTCTCCGTGAGGTATGCTCCCACGACCTTCCGCTCAGGCTGCAAAGTCCGCACATCCATACCACCAACCATTCTAATAATGCAAATAGAATAAAAAATCCGCAAGACAATACAAAAAGCCTCTTCCACAAAACATCATTCTTAGGTGACATTAAAGAAAAATGACAGCTTACTCTGAACATCTGAATTCACTCCTACTCATCTGAGCTCATAACATTCTATCAATACCGAACTGCAATCTTGACCTACAACATCCCATCCCCATGCTGCTCAATGCACTTGTCCTGCCGCTACGCGATAACACGCGTATTAAGCATAACCCTTGAAATACTAGTGGAGTAAAACACTTCATTGGCTAGAAAACTTTCACTTAGCTCATTTCAGAAGAACCAATGCAACACGCAACTAAATCCTCAAAACGGAGAAAATACAACCTCATGTTGCGATCTAAACTACCATATTTGGAATCCCTTTACACACCAAAACCATTCAAATCGAATACCTCCCAAATCAACCAAGGTTTGGTGGCGCTCAAGCCTAAGTATACAACCACAAACTACATGTATAATTTCGCATTGAAGAAACTGATCACTACCACAATCATGTTGATTCAACCATTACCAACCGAGCCACTTCTTCCAATTTACTCTGGACTTACCCTAGAAATAATAATAGCTCCATTTGAAATATAACGAGACCACATCGTCTCAATACCAATGAACCATCTCATATTCTCCTTGCGCGCACAATATCATCTTCTGATTCACCCATTTCGCAAGACCTCCCGCGAATCTGAAACTATTTCCCCCTCCAATACTACAGTGCTTACCCAAAGATAACATAGAACATCCCAAGTCCTTAGGCACTACACTTAATGTTACATCCCGTATTTTTTCACGTTAAAGTTTTGTCATAATTTAATCAACGTAAGCTCGGAAATGAGACTATTTTTGAGGTTATAAGTATTATGCTATTTCAAACAAGTCGTGAAGGTGAGAGGGCAAATCGAAGAAGATGAGTTTCGTCAAAGTTTGACATTTTGGGATAAATACGGTCCAAGCTATAATACCCAGTATTTATGGACTAGTGTCATACAAGGTACCACATGACCATGATAGTAAGATGTATAATGTGTGTTAAAAGTGAGTAGTATTTTAAGTAATTTGAGATAATTCTTAATTATCTGGATAATTTGATAATTATTGATTTTTAGTGGGAGATTAACCAAATAATTTAAATGTTTGATAAGCTTAACAACCCCCACCCCCTTCCCCCGTAACATGGCAGCGCATGAGGTTGGATCAAAACCCAAGTATTGACTCTTGATTTTAGGTAACTATGTGGCATATGTTAGGGGAATGTTGTGGCTAAGTAATTCCTAAAGTGGGGCCCACTAACAAGGTTAAAACTCAACCTCCCTAATTCATTAAAGGGAGATCGATTAAAACATCAAAAAAAGCAACGGATGAATTCTCAAAATAGGAATTCATATGAACCCTTACTATCATGATATTAAAGGGTAACATTTGGGAATGACTAGAAGGTCGTAAGTATTTCACAGTTTTGCAATGAAAGACGGTAAGTGTTATGGCTTCGTCTAAGAGAGCACGATACGATCTTTCTCAAGAATATCATAAGAATTTTCTCCTACTTCAGCCCGCCATTACGTGTTTTGTCGCACTTAACGTTGTTAGAGGGATCGTCAAGAGAATCGGTTCAAGTATGTTAAGTCAATTCCTTCTTTCCTTTTGGCATGATTTATACGATAAAAATGAAACAAGAAAATGCACAACTTTATAAATGACTCTATTTATAGAATTACTAGGGGTGCCTATGTTCTTGATTTCCTATGTGAAATATCATTACATGGGTTTCATAAAAATACATAATTGATAAAATTATCCGAAAGGTATATTAACCTTATAACATTCCGAGAAATCTTATTAATGTATTTCTTATGCATTTCATTCATTTATATATGTACATTGACCCATGACCAGATGGCCCTATATACGCGTATATTTTATAGATATGGGAAAATGTTACGGCATTATATACACACCACCACCTGATCAACTGGCATACATTGACGATTTTGCCCATAGTGGCCGAGATGATATAATGGGATTTCCTCAGAGGCTTAATGATGTTATGTACGCATATACCTATGCTTGGTATGACATTTGTACGCATATGCATGTCATTGTAAATATTAATGATTCACAGATTTATTCAGACTTACATGTTAAGTCTTATACTCTATGTTTCTCACATGTCAATTGTTTACTGATTTTCATTTCTTACATACTCGGTACATTATTTTTATTGACGTCCCTTTTCCTGGGGACGCTTTGTTTCATGCATGCAGGTACCGATAGACAGGTTGAGATTCCTCCAAGTAGGCTATCAGCTCAGCGGAAGGTGTTGGTGCGCTCCATTTGCTCCGGAGTTTCTTATTTGGTCGGTATGATTAGGACATGTATTGGTTGGTATGACGGGTCCCGACCTTTATAATAAGTATGTACTCCTAGAGGCTTGTAGATAGATGTCATGTATATGGATAGTTGTATGGCCTTGGAGGCCTATGTTTTTAGTATATTAAGGATCATGTCAGCCTTATCCGTACGTCATATGTATAAGTCGGTAAATCAAGTTGGGTCACCTTATATTTAGTATTCCCTCATGCTTATTTTAGCCATCTCATGCAGCCTTTCTGCTTCATTTGCCTATGAGAATATGATACGGAAGATACATATGTTGGTACTCGGTTGTGTGGCACCAGGTGCCCGCGCAGCCCGTCGGTTTGGGACATGAAAAAAATAGTATCAGAGCAGTTCTGGCCTAGGGAGTCTACAAGACGTGTGTAGTAGAGTCTTGTTTATCGATATGGTGTGCGCCAAACTTATAAGTAGGAGGCTATGGTGCATTTAGGATTGTCACTCTTTCTTGTCATTCTAGATCGTCTAGTAGAGGTCACTTGGAAGAATTTGAACTCCTAAATTTTGTTTTATTCATAACAAGACGATACCTACATCCAAAAGACAATTAGTAAGAGATTGTATGTGGTTGTGGAAGAGTTGAGTTAGAGGAACTCGATTTTGCATCATTCTTATGATGGATGAATGTGAGGTCTTTAGCATAACATGTGATATTAAGACGTGTAAGGTTCTTGATAAGGAGCTTTAAGGCAATAATATCTATCCACCCATATGGTGAAAAGCAATGAGAGAATCAGAAGGTACATACAAGTTTCAAAAATGTAAAAGAAGAAAGATGAAGAAGGGTACGAGGTACCCAACTAGTGAAGATTATCATTATTTATCATTCATGAAGGGAGGTATAAGCTTTCGAGTTACCTTCAATAGTAAAAGAGGTATGTACAATCGACCACACCCATCTCAATTATGCCTTATGGAAAGTAACAGATATGGTTTAAGACAAAGACGGGATATCAAGATCTGGTTGGAGTTAGAGTAACCCAAAAGGATGGATGGATTGTTTGCATCAGTTGATATTTCGAAAGGATATTGCAAATGTTCTAATAGATCTCCTTATGAGACACCTAGATGGTTCACTCTGGAATAGTATAGCTAGATATGAATACTAGAATGTTCAATTTTTTTTTTACAAAGATAGGCATTGGAAGCCTAGAAGGGATAAATATTACCTTAGCGTGGCTCCCGTCCCAAGTAGAGAGAGATTGTTAGGAAACCCGAAGAGCCAGTGGATGGAGCAAAGGGAGCTAAAAGCAAAAGGATGTCTTGTTGAAGTTTTCAGAATAAGGTGATAGACAGAAATGTTAGCAGAATAAGAAGAGAGTTAATGGAGCATTATGAATAGGATGTGATACATGGATGACAACGGTAGATAAAAAAATGATAATATTACAGAGCCTATAGTCAAAGGAAGGAAAAAATGAGAGGTGACAGGCCTCGAGACAATAAAAGAGTATAGGCCATAAAGTCATACCCTCATTTCGAGAAATAAGTTCATGACTCTAACGTGATTACCAAAAGGAAAAGTTAGACAATAGAGTAATAGAAATCAGTATGGGCTGGTGAACAAGACAAGCTAAACACGAATTTGGGACTGAGTGATTTGATGATAGTCGGCATCATGAGAATTTCAGATTGCGTTACGGCAATAAGAGAATGGACAACATAATAATAACTCTTAAAGGTCATTCAGGAAGACGCTTCCCTAAAGCAAGAAATGTGAGGAAAGATAAGCTTAAGGAACTATGTGTGCTAGTTACACTATGTGTCACCCTCGCGGGTAAGGAATTTTGTTATCCATAGTACATAAGGATTACCGCAAGGTCGGTAAGGGTCATCGATGATGTAAAAAGACGCCAAAGAGGAAGAGGTAAAAAAATCTATAGGTAGATCGCCTTAGCTCTAAATCTTATTACTCCCTTAGAAGGGGGGGGGGGGATATGGATTGGTGTGGAATTAAGTCATAATCAAGTGGTTTACTAACTATGGAATGGTAAAGGGATAATGCGATAAATGAGAAAGGGATGAGATTGCACTTGTTCAAATCCTATAGATACCGCATGATTCAAGAACATTATGTAAACACAACATCAAGGAGAGGAAGTAAGGGTTACTGGCCGAGATCTTATTGATAAATAAGGAGCCAGTGCGAGACGTACGTTAAGACAAAGAAAATAACTCAAGAAAGATTATGCGGAATATTAATATGAGAATGGACCAACGAATAGTTAGTAGTTGATTCAGGAAGAGCCGAGTTATGGCTAAACAAGAGGATACTGGCAAATCAACAGATCATGCAAGATAAACATAGTGAACCCAACCATAGGGAATTTAGTCTCGCAGATACGACATCGTGAACCTTGAGAAATATTCAGATAGGAGTTGGGCTAATTAAAGGTACCGTATGAATGTTACGGAAATAAAAGAGAGTCTCAGTAGGAAGACAATTAAAAATCTCGTTCAGAAGCAACTGTACAAGCACATGAGCGTGGAGGTAAGTAACGAAGGATAATTATAGGTGAGTACGAACATCAAAAATTTTATTGGGTATACGAAGTAATAAGCTCGCATCTTTACAAGAGTCAGAGGGTCTTCCTTAAGTACTACAACGAAAGACTAGCTGAGGAAATAAGGAAGAAGGCTTCAAGTTAAGCACAGTGACCTAAAGAGGAAATGGTCTTATAACAATAGTCTCACAACAACATTGTATGCACCCTATAAGAAAGTGGCACCTACCGTGGCTAATGAACAGGAAGTAAAATCAAAGGTAATATACGAGATCATATGAGTTGCACGAAAATTTTGGCATGCGTGGGAACTAAGATAAGCTAAGTATGCACGCAACAAGAGGGCAGAAAGATCGGGAAAAGTAATAACTTACATTTAAAGAAATCTGAGAAGGAACCAAAGGAATTATTCGATCAACGATCCAGACTTGGTTACGTTATGAACGCACTTAAGATTTTGAAGTATTATCCATGCAACATATATGTTGACAATCATACAGTCGTAGAAGACTCTGGTATAAGTTAAAAGAAAGAACTGAGTCTAGGTCATTGACAAAGGATTGAATTGCTAGAAGATTATATCATGGATATTCCATAGCGTCCATGAAAGGCTAAAGTAATAACTAATGTTTTGAGCCGTATATCGGAAGATAGCTTAAACCTACAAAAAGGCTGATCAGAGTGAAGAGGAAACTAAAGAGTTGCATCAACTAAGTAAATCAAGAGTCTGATTATTGGACCTAGAAAAATTATAGAAATTATAATTGAGAACATTGCAGAATCACTCTTAATATCATAGGTACAATAGCCATATTATATAATAGCTCTACAATAAAGTAGTTAGAAGAGTACCAGTCTCAGAAGAAGTCAGTATGGGGCTCACACCTGATTATGTATGCACCAGAGGTGCAAGTATTATAATAGAGCTTCAAGTTGTGGATGTGAAATATACATGTGTAGAAGGGAGGTCATGAAAGAGATAGAAGATGTGATGTGAGATTTTAAGGTAAGTTAGGTAAAGGTGAACAACGTACGAGATACTCAAATGCAAAAGGTTGTGAATAGCCCATAATTCAGATAAAAGGCTAGAAGCACTGGGATTCAGTATCCAATAATGATAGCAGCGTCGTCAGTAGCATATCTTCCAGCCTATGGTTTTCTGGGTACTGAAAGCTCTAGTTAAGAAAGTAAAGAAGAGTTAAAGACGATGTGATGTCTCGCTTGATGTTCCAGAACAACACAAGGAAATCTATGGTGCAAGCAGTTGAAGGAAGGTTTCGAGTAATATAAATAAATACGTGTAGGTCGCAAGCTAAAGTATGTTAAAGCGACAAGGTTTTAGGAAGACAAGAGTAAGGATAAGAAAGGGCGACTGAGAAAGGTGAAGAGAATGAATAAGTCCTCAAGATTAAGCCCATGAAAACAAGATAGCTAAGGGGTTCTCTAAGTTACCACGGGGAAACCGGACAATACCATGCCACACGAATCAGAAGGTACATAACCAACATGTCTCAATCCCGCAACACCCAATTACTTACCTTACTCAAATCTAGCTATAAAGCCTAATTAGAACCGCACCGTATTTGCATATAACAAATAATCACCGCTCCTCGCAACACCGAAGGGTAACTCATAGATCACTCCAGACCATGAATAAACTCAATCACAATCAGATGGTACATCCCTCAACAATAGAAATTCGGAGCCAACAATTCCGACCCGGTGCACAGCACACACCCATACTGGCCTACCAATAACCCTGAATCAACTCGGGTCACCTACAACAGATAGATAACTTATCGAATAGTTCACAATGACTGAATCATGGTCCATACTAACATTAGACTAGGTCTGCTCGCATCTTCACAGTTCACTACCACAAAATTACCTTTTTATGAGAACTCTCGGTCTCGAAGTTCGTGAAGCGCACAAATTACTGTATCTGATCTCAAATCCATCACTCGAATACATGACACATCCCCAATTACTCAATCATTCCACGAGGGATACTCCTATGATTCTTCCGTGTCACCAAGCAACCTTGAATATCAACAGTCAATCATACAAGAGAGTGTCGCGATACCAATGAAGTACCCTTAACTCAAACACATTGCTCTTTCTGAAATGTATACCCTCATTAAGCCGCACCAAGTAGTGATATTATTTACCTAGTCATCTAAAACTGTCCATGCTGCTTAAGAAATTTGTTTTGACCTTCCTTCTAGAACTGAACCGCGACCTCACATATGCAAATCTCAATTCTACCCACATACCGCATACGCCATGCCATCCTAGGGAAATTATGGGAACTTCTTGATCCTTTCCGAGCCATAAGCAACTATGTACCCAACTAGCCAAGAACTTCCATTTGACCCCATTTAGAAGCAAATTCACTACACGTCACGCGCACCTCACGCCAAAAGAAAATATGCACCCTTAACCGTGGTAGAAACCATCAGGAACTACCCGAAATCCCATTTGCGCAACACCAAACCATCAGGACTGAATCCTTCTAACTCAACCAAGCTACGCAGGCCACCAAAAACCCAAGAGTATTGCTAAGAAACACCCGTAAAAACTCGTCACCTCATGAACTCCCAAAGAATTAATCGTATCCCTTACTATGCCGATCCGACCTACTACCAATTTGCCCTATTTACCCAAGTTTCTTCTGACATACATTCAAATTATAACTTCTCTTTGCCGTAATACCACAATTCTCAACCCAAACTTACCTCACAAGTCCCAAGCATAAAAATGTACCGTCTAAAGCTCTAAGCCGCTGAATACTCCCTCAAATATCCCCAAGAGTATCACATTCAAAATACTCATCCTGAAGAGACTTCCTGCGAATCTAAAGCCATTACCTTCACTTTCTTGATATTGATATGTAGAATCCATGATAACGTAGAAATTCCATAAGTCCTGATACCCTCCAACATAAATCTCAATCACACTGACCAATTAGGCAGAATCGACCTGACCCGTTTGCACACTATCATACTAGGAAAGTAATCGACTCACTTAAAGCCACATGCAAATTCATACACTGCACACACTACACCTTTTACAATTACCTCTCAATAATTCCATAGAATTCATTTACCCATAGAGTACATCACAACTTGTATCGAAGAATTTTCATTACTTGATTCATTCCCATACCCCACACCTGCAGGCCATAACTGATTTACCAATATACCTCGAACTTAAACAAATACACACAAAATCGTGTAATCAACTTATCATTAACAGACTCCCTCACGTGGCTCAAAGCCAATGACCAAGACAACCAATAACTCACAACGCCCATAATAACACAACCCGTCTAGCAACTCAAGTCATCTACAAAATCTCGCATTCACCATTCTAATAGTCATGCCAACTTCCACAAGCGATCTAAACTCAAATTGCAACATATATCATTTACTGGTAGAAGAGAACTTACTACAGAACATCATAAGGATCACATACCCCAGGACAATCCATAGGAGATACCCCTGCCCGCTTAGCCTCAAACTGATATCTCTCTTTATACACTTCTGAAGACCATAACTATCACGCAATCACTACACCTTCTACATCTAAACACAAACAACGTCTACCCTCGAGGCATCACCATACGCGGTAAGAACCTGAAGCTGATGGCAGAACTAACACTAGAGCGGTTGGTCAAAGAAATCTCAAGCTTCTGGAAGCTCTACCCACACATGTCTGACCACATGGATACCCTCACTAGACACCACGTGTCCCAAGAATGCTACTGAACCGAACCAAATTCACACTCGGAGAACTTTGCATAGAGCCTTTCCTCCCTGAATCCTTATAATGCCATCCTCAAATATTGAGTATGCTACTCCTGGCTACGCGAATATGCCAGGACTCCATCGATGAATCCAATAACAAGGAGTGTTAATACGGCTGGAATATACCATTAATCAAATATATGAATGTTACTGGGGCAATGATCAGCCCAAAAGACATCACCAGGAACTCATAACCCAATAGAAGGATCTGCTTCACTCCATAACTACACAACATGAGAGGTCTTCCAATACACTCACAACCCGAAGCCATACGCCAAACCGAGATAGAAATCAAACACTCGATAGTTCTTGCCACATTTCTAGCCAACCTTTTTGTCATAATCAAACAATCTGAACACAGCTAACCATCATATCACACTCACCACGTAGCCATCTAGTCACAAATTCTCATCAGTAAAAACACAAACGGACATATAAGTCCCCAAATGCTCGGCTCACACAATCAAAATCTTAGCACTCAAGCCACAGAATGAATCTGGCCTCAAGTCCTCCAGACTGGCCCATTACCACCATGCCAAAATCACATCTCATCCATGGAAGTCACAAGTCGTCGATACACCACTATTACCAAGCACTCTCGGGCGCGTTCGAATACATGGATGGAATTCAAGAGTTACGCTCTTGGCTTAAATAAATGGGTTCGCACGACAAGAATTCAAGAATGTGAGATTTCCTAAGGGTTCTGCAGCCTCTTGAAGATAAGTACAAACGTCTTTGTACCGATACGCAAGACTCTACTAAACCTACACATGACCAGTGAGTCCTATGTAACCTAGCGCACTGATACCAACTTTTCACGACCCCAAATCAAAGCAAGTCGTGATGGCGCCTATCGTGGAACTAGGCTAGCCAAAACTACACTCAAACCATAATAAGCTTCCATTACATCTTTACTAAACTGATAACCCATAAAGGTTTCCTTTAAACATTTTTAAAATAGTTAAAGTTATACCGTATATTAAATACAACCCTCGAGAACCCGTAGTCGCTGGTCATGAGCATCTACATAAAATATAAGACTCAAAAGAAAATAAATTCTATAATAGTAAGCAGGAGAGAGCAGGACTGCGGACACGTGCAGCTACCTCGCAAACCTCCGAGGGATCTCTGGAATAGATACACAGCTTACCCTGCCCTAACACCTGGATCTGCACACAAGGTGCAGGGAGTAATGTGAGTACGCCAACTCTGTAGTAATGAAAATAAATCAGGTATGAGCAACAAGAAACACATAAAAATCAAGTCGTCAATTCACAATAAGCACAACCTTTCTTTCCAACAATGTATACGTTAAATTATCACACTTAAAAGACGATTTCAGTAAAAAATCATTTGGAAATATGCTTGCCAATAGTTTCAACATAACTTTCAAGAAGTTTTGTGTAAAAATGCTGAAAATCATAAAAAGGCCCCTCGGGCAAAACATATTTCACAAGTTCAGAGTGAAAGTTGTAAAATAATAAATATCCCCTCAGGAAAAAACATGTATTAGAAACTAACCCTCGGGCTTGCCTTACAGTCACTCATAAGAAGCCCTTCAGGCATACCTCACAGTCACTCATAATCAGCCCCTCGGGCATACCTCACAGTCACTCATGCCTCCCAATCACTCGTCACTCGGCACTCGCACTCAATAGGTACCTGCGCTCACTAGGGGTGTGTACAGACTTCGGAGGGGATCCTTCAGCCCAAGTGCTAATATTAAGCCACCTCATGGCGTATCATATCCTGACAATCAGGCCCTTGGCCTCACTCAGTCAGAACCTCTCAAAAGCCCCTCGGGCGTATTAATAAAACGGGGTATTCGACCCAAAACATCTATATGTCAAAATAGTGTGAATAAGGCTGAGTTTCGAAAACAGGTAAGCACAACATGACTGAGTGTAAATCATAAATCAATAGTGAGGAAATAACAGTGAAAAGCCCCCAAGGGTCTAAACAAGTCGGCACGAGGCCCCAAACATGGATTATAGCCCAAATATAGCAATAGTCTTTAGAACACAATTTAACATATGATTTAGAGTAAAATACGTAACTCAACAGTTGCTGCAGATAGGACCAAGTCCAATCCAAAAATTAGTGTGCGCCACATACTTGTCATCTGACATATGTGCCATTCAAAAAACAGTGAGATATTAAGTTTGTGGTTTCATACAATCAGGACAAGATTTATACCCATTACTTACCTCTACCGGGCCACAATACTAATCCGCGATGTTCTTGCCCCTAAACTCGGTTCCCGATTGCTCCGAATCTAACCAAAAAAAGATTAACATCATCAATATATGCTGAAGGAACGAAACGCAATCGAAAACTATCAATTTAGGCACAATTCTCGAAATTCGGCCAAATTCGAGCCCTGGGCCCACATCTCAGAATCTGATAAAAATTACATCACAAGAATCCTTATCCTCCCACGAGTCCGTACATACCAAGAACATCAAAATCGGACCACAATTCCCCACTCGAATTACCAAAGGAAATTTCCAAATCTTTCATCCCATTTTTCCCAAATTCTCTACTTAATTCCTCAAATTGCATGGCGAAAATCAAGATAAATTCATGAAAGTAAACCAAAAATGATTGAAGAACACTTACCACAAGAATGCCACTGAAAATATCGTCCAAAATCTCCTTCCCCCGAGCTCTCAAATGGCAAAATGAGTTATGGCCAAGAACCCCCGAAATTAGAACTTAAAATGTCTGCCTAGACTTCTACTCAGTGCGATCGCGGAAAAAGGCACGCGATCGTGAAGAACAAAAGTGCTGCCCAACCAAACTAACCCTATGCGATCGCTGAAACACCTATGCGATTGTGGAATACAACTCCTCAAAGCAATGCGATCGCGACCAGCTCTATGCGATCTCATAGAGCAATTTCATCACCTCACTGCCACACGCGCCCACACAGTGCGATCACAACAAGCCTCACGCGACCGCACTGTTCTGCCTCCTCCCACTACGCGATCGCGAACCATAAATTGCGATTACATAACACAATTTATGTTGCCTCACCAACCAACCCTATTCGACCGCAGCCTCACCATTGCGATAGCATATAAGGAAACCAGATCAAGAACACACAGCAGCAACAACAGTCATTTTAAGCCCAAACACAGTCTGTTAACCACCCGAAACACACCCAAGGCTCCCAGGACCTCAAAAAACCTACCAACACACCCCATAACATCATTCAAACTTATTCGAGTCTTTGAAACACCAAAAACAACGCAAAAAACATCAAAACTACATCAAATTCAAGCCTATGAACTTTGTAACTTCTAAATTTCTCCAATGATGTCGAAACCAACCAAAACACATCTGATTGACCTGAAAATTTTCACACATGTCCAAAATGCCATTAAAAACCTGTTCCAACTTCTGGAATTCCATTCCGACCCTGATAGCCTATTTTTCCACTGCCGACCGAAAATTACCAAAAAATAACTTTCGCTAGTTCAAGCATAATTCTACTCCGGACATCAAAACTTCATTTTGAACACACTCATAAGTCCCAAATCACCTAACGAAGCTATCCGAGCCAAAAAATCCACATTCCGGGATCGTTTACCAATAAGTCAACTTTCGGTTGACTTTTTCACTATTGAACCAAGTTGAGAGACTAAATGTCTCATTTCTCACCACGACCACTCCGAACACGAATCAACCGACCCAACACACATAAATGATGTTGAACCACATATAATGAAGCAGAAACGGGGGAAACGCGGCTAAACTCTCGGAACGACCGACCGGGTCGTTACACCATGGTAGTAGAATGAGGGTGTAATTTTGATAAATAATGGATGAAGTTTGGGCCTATGTTTGAGTAATGATTTGTAATAAAAAGACTTCATGGACGACAGGGGATTAGAATACCCCCACCCATAAAATGAATCACTTTGGCATGCTATGAAATACGGTTATTGAAGTATAGTATCGCCCCTAGGTGGACTAGGCAAGTCACTTCAGATATCCCCGATGAGACGTAAGCACTAGTGGCAATGTATTACGTAAGAAGTTTCAAGATATCAGTGGTAGATTGTAGATCAACATTGAGGTAAATCAACAATAGATGGATAAAAGTTATAAAGTATGAGATGATATTAGGACATTTGTAAGAGCTATCAAGCTATGAGATTGATAAGTGCATCAATCAACATTCGAGGACGAATGTTCTAAAAGAAAGGACTTAAAGTTTCGTTGTAAGTTAATCAACGTAAGCTCGGAAATGAGACTATTTTTGAGGTTATAAGTATTATGCTATTTCAAACAAGTTCTTGAAGGTGAGAGGGTAAGCAAATCGAAGAAGATGAGTTTCGTCGAAGTTTGATATTTTGGGACAAATACGGTCCAAGCTATAATACCCGGTATTTATGGACTACTACCATACAAGGTACCACATGACCATGATAGTAAGATGTATAAACTATGTTAAAAGTGGGTAGTATTTTAAGTAATTTGAGATAATTCTTAATTATTTAGATAATTGGGTAATTATTGTTGTTTAGTGGGAGATTAACAAAATAAATTTAGTTTGATAAGCTTAACAAGCCCCCCCCCCCCCAAACATGGCAGCCCATGAGGTTGGATAATAACCAAAGTAGTGACTCTTAATTTTGGGTAACTAGGTGGCATATGTTAGGGGAATTTTGTGGCTAAGTAGTCCCTAAAGTTGGGCCCACTAACAATGTTAATATCAACCTCCCTAATTCATTAAAGAGAGATGTATTAAAACTTCGAAAAAGGCAACAGATGAATTGTTACACCTCGCATTTTTGTACGTGAAAGTATTCCATAAATTGATGGAAGCTCGAAAATGAGATGTTATATCCCGTTTTACCATACATTAAAGTTTTGTCGTAAGTTAATCGATGTAAGTTCGGGAATGAGATTGTTTTGAGATTATAAGCATTATGCTATTTCAAACAAGTGATAAGTAAATTCGTGAAGGTGAGAGGGTAAGCGAATCGAAGAAAATGAGTTCCGTCGGAGTTTGATAATTTGAGTATAAAATACGATTCAAGCTATAATACCCCATATTCATGGACTAGTGCCATACAAGGTACCACATGACCATGATAGTAAGGTGTATAAAGTGTTTTAAAAGCGAGTAGTATATTAAGTAATTTAAGATAATTCCTAATTATGTAGATAATTGGATAATTATTGGTTAATGGGGGATTAACAAATTGATTAAGCAATTAAGTGGATAATTATGGGATACGAATTAACTCCCCAACGTGGCAGCCACATGGAATCCATTAAGTGACTCTTATGGCAACACTTCAAGAGATGAACACCTTATCTCTTTGGGTTGAAGAATGATATCAAAAGACTTCTTTAATTAACAAAAATGAGGACATTTACATATTCAAAATGATGGATAGCTTCAGCAAGAAAAGTCATACTATAGTCTTTAACCATTCCTTGCAAACACGTAGAAAGGAAAGTTATATGAGTCATCCTTACACTTTATCTTCAATTGGTATCAAAATTCATTTGGGGGAGTTATAGAAAGGGAAGAGCCAAGGATGAAAAGGTAAGGGATTTTGAAATTCATACGGGACTCCATATTGTAATAGCAACATCAGTTCTTAAATTAGCAAAGGAATTCATAAAAAATTATACTGCATAATAGCAACGGGATTTTGCGATTCTAAGGGAGTACGCTGCAATCTTTCTCAAGAATACCATACGGATTTTCACCTACTTCGATCCGCTATTACATGTTTTGTCGCAATCAATGTGTGTTAGAGAGATTTTCAAGAGAATTGGTTTAGGTATGTTAAGGCTATCCCTTCTTTATTTTTGGCATGATCCATACGATATTAACGAAACGAGAAAATGCACAACTTCCATAAATAACTCTATTCATAGAAATGCTAGTGATGCTTATGTTCTTGATTCCCGATATGTACTATTGTTCTATCATCTGTTCATGGGTCTCAGAAAATACGTAAGTTGATAAAGTTTATTTCATGATATTAATCAAAGACATAATGGTCTTATGACATTTGTATTGACGTACTTCTCATGCATTGCATTCATTTATACATGTACGTTAACCCATGACCAGATAGCATTATATACGCGTATATATGTATATATATGTATATGGAATATGGAAAAAGGTTACGGCATTATATACATACCACCACCTGATCAGTTGGTATACATTAATGATTTGCCCACAGCGACTGAGGTGATATTATGGGATGCCCTCAGAGGCTTGATGATATTATGAACGCATATACCTAAGCATGGTATGATAATTACCCCATATTTCTCTCATATCTATTATTTACTAATTTTCATTCCTTACATACTCAATACATTATTTGTACTAACGTTCCTTTTTCCTGGGGACGCTGCGTTTCTTGCCCGTAGGTCCCGATAGACAGGTCAAGAGTCCTCCAAATAGGCTATCAGCTCAGCAGAAGAGATTGGTGCGCTCCATTTGCTCCGGAGTTTTTTGTTTGGTCAGTATGATTTAGACATGTACTTTTTGGTATGGCGGAGCCCTTTCTCGATCTCTATGATAAGTATGTACTCTTAAAGGCTTGTAGATAGTTGTCATGTATACGGATATTTGTATGGCCTTGTCGGCCTATATTTTAAGTATATAATGGACGGCATTGGCCTTATACGCCCGTATGTCACATATATGAGTTTCTATATCAGGTTGGGTCATTCTATGTTGGGTATTACCTCATGTTTACTCTGATTATCTCATGACGCTCCTTCTGGACCACTTACCTATGATGATATAATAAGAAATATACGTTGCATTGGTACTCGGTTGAGTAAGGTACTGGGGCACACTGGGTGCCCGCCGTGGCCCATCGGTTTGGGTCGTAACAAATGTGGTATCAGAGCAATTCTGTCCTAGGAAGTCTACAAGCCATGTCTAGTAGAGTCTTGTTTACGGGTGTGTTGTGCACCACATTTATAAGCAGGAGGCTATAGGGCATTTAGGACTGTTACTCTTTCTTCTTACTCTAGAGCGTGTGGTAGAGCTCAGTTGTAAGAACTCAATTTCTTAGACTCTAACTTATTCATAATACAATAATACCTATATCCAGAAAGACGGTTGGTAATAGATTGAATGTGGCTATGGAAGAGTTCAGTTAGAGAAGCTCGATTTTTTATGATGCTTATGTTGAGTAGATGTAAGGTATTTAATAGATCATGTGTGTACTAGGGCGTGTAAGCCTCTTGATAAGGAGCCTTAAGGAAAGAATATATATCCACCCTTATAGGCAATGAGAGATTCAGAAGATAGATACAAGTTTCAACAAGGAAAATAATCATCGTGAAGAAGGGTATAAGGTGCCTAGTTAATGAAGGTTATCAGTGTTAACAATTGAAGAAGAGAAATATAAGCCTTATGCCTTATGGAAGCTAACCGAAGTAGTATAAGAGAAGGACGGATATTAGGATCTGGCTGGGGTTAGAGTGACCCAAAATGGTGGGTGGATTTTTTACGTTTAGTTGATATTTTCGAAGGATATTGCAAATGTGCTAATAGATCTCCTTGTGAGACACCCAGATGGTGCACTCTAAAATAGTAAAGCTAGATATGAGTAGTACAAAGATAGGCACTGAAAGACTTGAAAGGATAAATATTACCTTAGTGTGGCCCCTGTCCCTAGTAGAGAAAGAATGTTAGGAAATTCGAAGAGTCAATGGATGGAGCAAGGGTAGCTAAAAGAAAAAAAATGTCTTGTTCGAGTTTTCAGAATAAAGTAATAGACATAAATGTTAGCAGGAAATAAGAAGAGAGTCAATGAAGCATTATGAGTAAGATATTGATATATAGATGACAACGGTAGATCAAAAAGATGACAGTATTACAGAGTCTATATTCAAGTGAAGGAAAAGACGAGAGGTGACAGACCTTGAGACAACAAAAGATTATAGGCCATAAAGTAATCCTCATTTCGAGAAATAAGTTCGTGACTCCAACGTTATTGCCAGAAGGAAAAGTTATACCCCAGAGTAATAGAAATCAGTATGGATTGGTGAACAAGATAAACTAAACATGAATTAGGGACTAAGTGGTTTGATAATGGTCGACATCATGAGAATTTCAGATAGCGTAATGGACAATAGAAGAAGATTCATTAGAAATTTGGAGAATGGTCATTCAGGAAGACGTTTTCCTAAAGCAATAAATGTGAGAAAAGTTAGGCTTAAGGGATTGTGTGTGCCAGTTACACTAAGTGCCACCCTCGTGAGTAAAGAATTTTGTTATCATTGGTACAGAACGATTTTCGCAAGGCAAGTAAGGGTCATCGATGATGAGAAAAGGTGACAAAGATGAAGAGATAAAACACCTATACGTAGATTATCGTAGCACTAAATCTTAGTACTCTCCTAAAGGGGGAATATGGAGTTATGCGGCATTAAGTCAGCATTAAGTGGTTCTAGTAATTATGGAATGGTAAAGGAAGAATACGAAAAAAATGAAATAGGGATGAGATTTCACGTATTCAATGCCTACAGATAGGCTATGATTCCAGAACAATGCAAACACTATGTCAAGGATAGGAAGTGAGGGTTCCTTCCCGAGATGTTGTTGATAAATAAGAAGCTAGTACGAGACATAAGTTAAGATAAAGGAAATAACCCAAGAAAGATTACGTGAAACATTGATGTGAGAATGGGCCAACTTGTAGTTAGTAATTGATTTATAAAGAGCCTAGTTATGGATAGACAAAAGGTTGCAGGAAAATCAACAAATCGTGCAAGATAAACATAGTAAAACCCAATATAGTAAATTCAACTACGCAATTATGACATTGTAATACTTGAGATATATTCAGATAGGAGTGGAAGAAGTTAAACGTACCATATGAGTGTTACGGAAATAAAAGAGAATGCCATTGGAAAGACAGTCGAAATAGTAGTTAAGAAGAAACCCCACAAGCACAATGGCATGGAGGTAAGTAACTACAGATAATTATATGCGAGGAAGGACATCAAAAATTCTGCCGAGTATACAATTTCATAAGCTCGTAGCTTTACAAGAGTCAGAGGGTCCTCCCTAAGAACAAAGAGACTAGCTGAGGAAGTAAGGAAGAAGGCTTCCACCTAAGCTTAGTGACCTAAAGAGTCAGAGGGTCCTCCCTAATAACAATGAGACTAGCTGAGGAAGTAAGGAAGAAGGCTTCCACCTAAGCTTAGTGACCTAAAGAGGAAGTGGTCTTGTAACAATAGTCTGACAACAATGTTCTATGCACTCCATAAGAAAGTATCACCTACCATGGCTACTGAACGGGAAGTAAAATCATAAGTGATAGTTAAGAGCATATGAGTTGTATCGAATTTCAATATGTATGGGCACTAAGATAAGTTAAATATGCACGCAACAAGTGGGCAGAAAGACCAGGAAAAGTAATTGCTTAAGTTTAAAAAAAATTGAGAAGGAACGAAAGGAATTATTCGATCAATGATCCAGAGTTAGTTACATTATGAAAGCACTTAAGAGCTCGGAGTATTATCCATGCAGCATATATGTTGACAATCATACAGCCGTAGAAGAATATGGTATAAGTTAAAAGAAAGAATTGAGATCGGGTCATAGTCAAGGGATTGAATTGTTAGATGATGCTATCACGGATATTCCATAGAATCTATGAAAGGCTAAAGTAATAACGAATACCATGCGCCGTAGATCGGAAGATATATTAAGCCTCCGAAAAGGCTGATCAGAAGGAAGATGAGACTGAAGAGTTACATCAACGAAGTAAATCAGGAGCCTGAGTACTGGAGCCTGATTACTGAACCTAGAAAATTATAGACATCATGATTGAGAACATTACAGAATAACTTTTAATATCAGAGGTACAAGAGAGATAGTACAACAACCATATTCTATTACGCCCTACGAAAAAGCCAATTAGAAAAATACTAGCCTCATAAGAAGTCAGTATGAAGCTTCCACTGGATTGCAATGGGAGTTCTTGCATTAGCAAAGGAATTCATACAAAATTATACTGCATAATAGCAATGAGATTTTGCAATTCTAAGGGAGGACGGAGCAATCTTTCTCAAGAATACCATACAGATTATCCCCTACTTCGATCCGCCATTACATCTCTTGTCACAATCGACGTGTGTTAGAGGGATTGTCTAGAGAATCGGTTCAGGTATGTTAAGGCTATCCCTTCTATCTTTTTTTCATGATCCATACGATACAAACGAAATGAGCAAATGCACAACTTCCATAAATGACTCTATTCATAGAAATGCTAGAGATGCTTATGTTCTTGATTCCCCATATTTCCTATTGTTCTATCATCTGTTCATGGGTCTCAGAAAATACGTAAGTTGATAAAGTTTATTTCATGATATTAATCAAAGACATATTGGTTTTATGACATTCCGAAAGATTGCATTGACTTTCTTCTCATGCATTGCATTCATTTATACATGTACATTGACCCGTGACCAGATGGAATTATATACGTGCATATATGTATATATATGGGAAAAGGTTATGGCATTATATACACACCACCACCTGATCAATTGGTATACGTTGATGATTTGCCCACAGCGACTGAGATGATATGATGGGATGCCCTCAGAGGCTTGCTGATATTATGAACGCATATACCTAAGCATGGTATGACTTTTATACACATATGCATGTCATTGTAAATATTAATGACTCGCAGAGTTGTTCATACTTACATGTTGAGTCTCTTACTCCATGTTTCTCTCATGTCAATTATTTACTGATTTCATTTCTAACATACTTGGTACATTATTTGTACTGACGTCCCTTTTTCCTGGGGATGCTGTGTTTCATGCCCGCAGGTCCCGATAGACAGGTCAAGATTCCTCCAAGTAGGCTATCAGCTCAGCGGAAGATATTGGTGCGCTCCATTTGCTCCGGAGTTGCTTGTTTGGTCAGTATTATTTAGACGTGTATTGTTTGGTATGGCGGGGCCCTGTGCCGATATTTATGATAAGTATTTACTCTTATAGTCTTGTACATAGATGTAATGTATATGGATACTTGTATCGCCTTGTCGGCCTATATTTTAAGTGTATAATTGATCACATTGGCCTTATTGGCCCGTATGTCACAGGTATGAGTTTCTATATCAGGTTGGGTTGTTCTATGTCGGGTATTACTTCATGTTTACTTTCGTGACGCCCCTTCTGGCCCACTTACCTATGATGATCTAATAATAAAGATATGTTACGTTTGTACTCGGTTGAGTAAGGTATCAGGTGCCCCTTGAAGCCCATCGTTTTGGGTCCTGACATGAATTCTCAAAATAGGAATTCATATGAACCCTTACTATCATGATATTAAAGGATAACATATGGGAATGACTACAAGGTTGTAAGGATTTCACTGGTTTTCAACGAAAGAGGGTAAGTGTTATGGCCTCGTTGTCAAAAAGAGCATTGTACAATCTTTCTCAAGAATATCATATGGATTTTTCCCTACTTGAACCTGTTACGTGTTTTGTCAAAATTAATGTGTGTTAGAAGGATTGTCAAGAGAATCGGTTCAGGTATGTTAAGGCTATCCTTTCTTTCCTTTCCGCATGATTCACACGATAAAAATGAAACGAGCAAATGCACAACTTTCATAAATGACTATATTCATAGAATTACTAGGGGTGCCTATGTTCTTGATTTTGCATGTGGATTATCATTATATCTTCTGTTCATGGGTCCCACAAAAATACGTTGTTGATAAAGTTATCTGAAAGGTATATTAATCTTATAACATTCCGAGAAATCTTATTAATGTATTTCTTATGCATTTCATTCATTTATACATATACCAATAACTACGGCCAGATGGCATTATATACGCATATATTATATGTATGGGATATGGGAAAAGGTTACGGCGTTATATACACACCCCCACATGATCATGTTGTATACGTTGATGATTTTTCCCACAGTGGCTGAGATGATATAATGGGATGTCCTCAGAGGTTTGATGATGTTATGTACACATATACCTATGCATGGTATGACATTTATACTCATATGCATAGCATTGTAAATATTAATGATTCACAAAGTTATTCATACTTACATGTTGAGTCTTTTACTCCATGTTTCTCACATGTCTATTATTTACTGATTTTCATTCCTCACATACTCGGTACATTATTTGTACTAATGTCCCTTTTCCTTGGGGACGTTGTGTTTCATGCTTGTAGGCCCTGATAAACAGGTTGAGGGTCCTCCAAGTAAGCTATCAGCTCAGCGGAAGGTGTTGGTGCGCTCCATCTGCTCCGGAGTTGCTTATTTGGTTAGTATGATTAGGACATGTATTGATTCGTATGGCGGGGCCCTGTCCCGTCCTTTAGGATATTTATGTAGTCTTAGAGGCTTGTAGACATATGTCATGTATACAGATACTTGTATGGCCTTGTCATCCTATGTTTTGAGTATATTAAGGATCATGCCGGCCTTATATGCCCGTACATCATATGTATAAGTCGATAAATCAAGTTAGGTCACCCTATATTTAGTTTTCCCTCATGCTTTATTTTAGCCATATCATGACAGCCTTCCTAGTTCATTACGTATGATAATATGATATGGAAGATATGTTATATTGGTACTCGGTTGGGTAAGGCACCGGGTGCCCATCGTGGCCCATCGATTTGGGACGTGACACTTAAATTCTTGAACCCACTAGGACCACTGTTAAGAGTCACCCACTCTAACTTGGTCCAGAATATAAGCCAAACTCTAGTGCGCTGTTAGCACGGGAACACCTTATCAAAGAAGCACCCAACTGAATTCTTTTCCTTGTACATAACCCCCACAAGAGTCATAAATGCTAAGTCTTCCCAAAACCTGAACATGAATCGATAAGGCCAAGTATAACACACATTCCTCAAATCGTTTGCTCGAATTACCACTGATGTTTTATTTCCTTATTCATACTAATGTAAGGCCCCGTAAAATTTTACCTAGAAAATCGGTACTTCGAACCTTTTGGATTAAACAGTACCCTACAGACTTAGAAGAAAATGTTCGTGAAAGAGTTCATTTATGCGGCCCAAAATGCGATTGCATAATTACTATGCGGGTCGCATAATCCATTGGATATCTACCTTGGAGTTTTGCGAGGGGAGTTCTACGGTGCATTATGTGACCGCAGAACAGGTATGCAGGCCGCATAATGGCCGCATATACGATTAGATGTTCCACCCGGCTGAGCTCATTTTTGTGTCATCTTTGCGGACCGCATCTCTGTTATGTGATCACATACCTGTGTTGGGGCACCCTTTTCGTCATTTTAAAACCCAACCCTATATCATTAAAATACCCCTTCCTAATCAATTAGAATTATTTCCTACTACATTTTAGAGAGAGAGAGAGAGAGAGAGTTCTAAGGGGAGGAAGCTAACTAACACCCAAAATCAACCAATTTGTGTTAAGTCTTTGAAGAGAATCAAGAAAGCTTTCACATTGCATGTAAGAATCTAAGCTTAACCCAACAATTTTTGAATATCTTATAAAGATGAGTAACAACTTAGATAATTCATGGGCTTGGGGTAAATTGTCTTGCATGCATGGGTGATGAGGGGGCTTAGGATCAATGTAGGCTAATAATGGCTAAGCATGGGGAATGGGCTGGTATAACCTACCATAAAAGAGCCACCAGACCTTAGATAAAATGCTCAAGTGAGCTAGAAATTATGATCGATTTCCTAATCTTGGTTCCATTTATCACCTTACCAAATAGATTGAGACTGCTACGAGTTTCGGATAATTGTAGAGCCTAAAGAAGCGCAATTGAGGGATGTTGTCTCAACTTTATCTCTCAAAATGGAATTCCATAATGTCTTTCGTAAGTTTAAGTATAATTGGCTCAAAATTTCTAATTTATACATTTCGGGTCATCCCGTATTAACTTATAAACTTGATTATTCTGAATGAGCTTGTTGATGAAAGATAGAGGTTTAAAGTATGGTTGCTTATTAAAGTAGTATGTCTTTGAGTCGTATTCTAAATGAACACTAGTATACCAATTGGGTGAGGCAAACTCGATACGCTCAATACTCCTAGTCATTCATGCTTTTACTTAGTGACTTAATTGAATATATCTCGTTGATGATAATTGATAAATAGTAATTCAAGGATAATTGGTGTACTACTTGTTGTGACTTTGATGTGTGCCTCTATTGTTGGTCCTTTGTGCTTAAAGTCCCATTATTAACGCACTTGAGGTATATGATTTCTGGAATGTTCTATATGTTGGCATTTGGTGGTGATCCTTGAAATTAAATGAAGTGAAAATATGGAATATAAACAAAATGCGGTCGCCGTGTCTTGAATAATGACACTTGTGAAAGGCCTAGAGAGCGAAGGAAATATTGTTATTGTGATAGGTTGAAAATGCTAATAAAAGATTTGAACAATGTGAAATAGTCTGATATGAGTACATTACTGTATATGTATATGTGTTACCTTTGGGTGAAAATCCACATAAAAATATTCTTCTTGGGAGATTGATAGTCACCAAGGAAGGGTAGGTTGAAATGAAATAACCTAACCCTGAAACTACACGTGCTGGTGTAGGGTGCATTGTGGAAATCATTCCTCTTAACTGGGATGAGACTGGTGTGATGAAATTATTCCCCTTTATTGGTATGAGATTGTTGGTAAACGTGGATACGTCAAACCACACGGTACTATGGTGAGACGGCTTAGCTGATCGGGCCGTGATCATATGCCATGTCGCACACATGGTGGTAATTCGTGTTGGAAATTGTGATACAAATGTGATTCTGGTTACACCTTCAAATAAGGTGTCTTAGCCGATCGGGCCGAGATCAGACTCCGTATCAAGAGTACGGCGGCATTGTGAACAGTGATATCGAGACTTGTGATATTATTGGTACTAAAGATCTCCCCAAACTAAATATATGTAACACTTTCGTATTTTTGAAAAATATTCAATTGCACATTTGGATATAATTTATTGTGATTTTTTGTTTCTATGGCTTTCCTTTTCTTGTATGGTTATTCTATTATGAAAGATAACTTTTAGCTTTACATACTAGTATTATTCGACAATACTAACGTCCCTTTTTCCGAGGACACTGCATCCTTAATGGATGCAGGTGTTTCCAAAGTAGGCGGTGATCACGCTCAAGACCTGTATTATGCCCAGATGAATCAATTAATTCGATCCCACAGGGAATTTACGTATTCGATCCCACAGGGAATTTACGTATCAATTAATTCGTCACAATACGCAACTTGTACTCAATCAATTCTCTCAAGACTTTTTAATATAACTTGGTGATGTTTTACTAATTCTACTGACAATAATAATAAACTAGCAATTACTAACAATGTGTTGTAAATAATGATAATAAAGGTCTAAGGTTTGGTTTCCCCCGTTGGTGAATTCTTTCTCGGATATTTCTTATAGTTTAATTAATCGTCTCTATCAATCATGAACACTCTATCTACCATAAATCTCTCTCAAGTAATTATGATAATTTACTAGACGCACTCTCTCAAGTTACGCTAGCTAGATTGCATTACAGTTCACTTTAGATTGCACCCGAGGTATCATTATTTCTAATCCAACTTATAAACCCTCGGTTATAACTTTCGTCTATACTTCGGGAGTGATGTTGTTCAAACAACTACCTAAATATGCACTCTCTCTCAAGTAGATACATAATAAATAGGAACAGCTAATTGAGGGCCCTTCAATCAACTACAACAAGAACGTAGTTGAACAAATAGAGATTAATCAACCAATCAAAACTATGTTAATATCACAATAAGTTTATCCCCCAACTGGTTCCACCAAAACCCTAGATTAAAGAAATTAGCTAAACATGTCCATAAGAATCAAACCCAAAATAACTTGCATAATTAAACTACAAAGTAATGAATAAAAGATGTAAAAATGAATGTTTTGCTTCTCTGAGCCGTATTCCACAGGCGTCTCTTGTCTCTAATGGCATCTCCCCTTTCAAGTTGTGTTTTCGGGTCTATTTATATGTTTGGGAAACTTCTACTCAAACCGGGAAATTTAAAATCTTCAAAACTCGGATTGGAACAGACTAGGGGCTTGGATTTATGGCCCTAACGCCTGGATAAAGCCAGGCCAGGTCTGGCGTTATAGCTCTAAGGCCTGGGTAACGCCAGGCTAGGCCTGGACTTAAGGCTCAAACGCCTGGATAAAGCCAGGCCAGGCACGGCCTTAAGGCTCAAACGCCCGGCTATAGCCCGGTGCACTCCTCTTCGCCTCTTGAGCGTATTTTCGACGTTTATGCATCCATTTAGCTCAGCTTCCATCTCCAATTCACCTACACATGAAATAGACTCCATTATGCACATACAAAGTGTATTTTTATCATTAACGCACATAAAATGTAAGGCATATAATGTGTTAAACCATAAATTCTAGCCACACAGCAATACCCCACACTTAAATATTTGCTCGTCCTCGAACAATCAAACTAAACTCATGTACACAACTTATTAAGCAAATCCCTTAACACGTTATACCAAGAATTTTAAAAACAGTTTAAGCATAGAGGTGTGACATCCTCGCCTCAATAGTCGAATCACATATACCATGCTTTATTCACAATTCACTCACTACTCTAACTTAGAGGTCAACAACATTACCTTTCCTTCATGAATCATGTTCCCTAACCAAATGAAAGAGCTAGTTCCACACACAATAAAATTTAAGAACACTTAGGAACTCAAGATAGAATGAATTCACTCGCTCTCAGAAATAATATTCATATGCCACAAAAGATGGACCATAGGCTTGCCCGTAGTGTACTACTCTACTAATCGAGCTCATTCAGTCTAGGATCAAGTAGGACTTTATTTGGTTGTAATGNTAAGCACTTTAATAGATATACTTTAGCGGTCAACCTCAAACTTATATTAAACCAAACTCCAGCTTCACATCAATGTTATTACCCCATACTTCTTTAAGCACAATTACATTAAGAGTCACCACATATATTTTTCTTTCACAACAATACAACTATTGATGTGTGGCTAGAATTCATTGTTTAACACGTTATATGCCTTACATTTTATGTGCGTTAATGATAAAAATACACTTTGTATGTGGATAATGGAGTCTATTTCATGTGTAGGTGAATTGGAGATGGAAGCCGAGCTAAATGGATGCATAAACGTCGAAAATACGCTCAAGAGGCGAATAGGAATGCACCGGGCTATAGCCGGGCGTTTGAGCCTTAAGGCCAGGCCTGGCCTGGCTTTACCAGGCGTTTGAGCCTTAAGGCCAGGCCTAGCCTGGCGTTACCCAGGCCTTAGAGCCATAACGCCAGGCATGGCATGGCTTTATCAGGCGTTAGGGCCATAAAGCCAGGTCCCTAGTCTGGTCTAATCCGAGTTTTGAAGATTTTAAGAATCCATGATTTAAGGTATTTATCCTGGAGTCAAAAAATTGAGCCTAAGCGTCACAACCAAAGTACTGACTATTCTCAAGGCATCACAAACTTCGGAGATATTGCTGCAATTAAGCCCTCAACCATGTGGTTACTACTCCTAAAAATTAAAAACTACCTACACCC